>JAJEKB010019561.1:0-41945 GCA_022393335.1 Macrotrachela quadricornifera
TAATGAAGATTTTGATAAATGTGTTTCATATAAAGTATCGATACTATTACGACGATATGATGATATAGATGAATGATTATGTTGAGATATATGATCAATAGATGTTGAACGAATTGTTGTTTTCGTACGTAATGTATCATCTAATTCACGTGTATATTTTTCAATAATATGATTAATATCATTAACAATTAATTGAATATGTTCATCATTATTTTGTTCTTGTGTTGATAATAATAATAAAGAATTTTGACTTTCAGTTTTTCGTGATCGATTAGATATAATTGATGCTGATGAACTCACAGGTCGTTTTGGAGTAAGAACTGAAATAGAATCATCGATAGAACTAAAGTAAAAAAAAATTAAATAATTTATTTTACAAAAAAAAAATGATAATAATATTATCTTTATGAATTTACTTATTAAGTGATTGAAAATTTTGTAATGAATCTGAACGTGTTTGTATCGATGATTTAATACAAATCTATAAAAATAAAAATTAATATTAGATTATTATTTTTTTTTTGTATTTTATTTTACTTTAACAGCTTGTATAAGATCTTTTGCTATTTTTTTATATCTATCATCATTATCATTTATTTTTGAAAAAAGTAATTTATCAGACCATTCAATTAATTCAGATAATAAAGAATAAACATCTATAAGAAAATTTTGTCTAAAATAATTTAAATAAAATAAATACCAAAGAAAAATATATTAAATATGAATTAATACCTAAATGATTCTGATTGATTTTCAAATATTCCTTTTAATATACTATCAATATCAAATATAGTATCAATTAATGATGTTATTATATTTGCTAAAATTTCAAGTTTATTATGTGTTAATACTTGTTCAAGATAACTTAAAGATTTATATAATTCTTTTTCACATTTATGTAATCGTTCATAATATGTTTGTAATGACTATTAAAAAAGAAAATAAATAAATAAATAAATACATTATTGTTTATTTTATTTTCATATACTGTTAAGGAATCATTGTTAATAAGAGAATTTCGATCAAGTTTTTTATTTGAATGATTAAGATTTTTATTATGATAATCATTTGTTGGATTAGTTTTACTATTATATCGATGAACCATATCACCAATAACACGACGAAATGAATGTCGAGAAACAGGCATTATTGTTCTATTTTCAATGAACAAAAAAAAAAGATATTTATTATTTTATTAAAAAAAATAAATACGAACTTATTTTATTTTGAATATGTTCAAATAATATTGATTATAATACATTGAATTATTGTCAATGCTCATAGAAAAGCAGGTCAATGATGTGAGTTACTAGTAATACAAGCAAAAAATAACATTGCTTCTCGCCAATACCGATCAATCATCATCATCATAGTCGTCGTCGGCTTTTCTATCGTCGTGTGTTCTACTAATAGAAGTAGTGCACACGACCGATCGCTGAACGGAATTATAGTATGGCATCTATCATTATCTAGAGAAATTGGTAGAAAGAAACAGAATAGGGAAAAAAAAACGAGATGAAGTAACACATTTTCCATCTGTTGAGATATACAAGAAGCAATAAACAAAACTAGTATTACTATTGCATCTATTAGATCAATAGATAAATGACGTGATGACAGGTGTTTTTCTTTTTTGCTTGAAAAGAATGTTCTTTTGCCTCTCTATTAAAGACAATGATACATAGAAGATCATTGATAGTATAGTATTGATAGATAATCAATAGTAAGATGTCAAAATATAATTATAACAAGTCAATTTTTGTTTTTCTGTAGATCAATTGAATAAAAAAGAAATGAAATGTATCATTTAATTTATTGATTTAAAAATATTATATAGATCTTTATCTTCTTGAAATAAAATACAAAATTAAATTATAGTAAAATCTAATTAGATAATTAAAAATTGCCTTGAATAGAAAAAGAAAAATTATCAATTAAAAGTATTCAAATAAATATACGATGAGGCAATTTATCGACTAAAATTGTCTAGAATAAGTAAAATATATATTTTTTTGTAATTATTGTAGATGCTATTAATTCATTATTTTTATATTGAATGAATTTGTCTAATAGAACAATAGATCCAAACAAGCGAATCGTGAAAATGAATATATTGTCACTAAATAAATTACATTTATTCATATTATTTTTTTTTTATATAATAGTTCATATGGTTTACCCATTCATGGAATATATTAGACAATAAAATATAATATTGAAAATAAAGCGAAAAGATATGAAGAGTTTTATTTCAAAATAAATTGAAAAATCTAAATAAACATCAATTAAAAAACAAAGCAAAGATTAATACCTAATATTACTTCTTTTATTAAAAAAAAAAAAGATTCTTTTCCCTATCTCATTTTTTTAAACTCTTGCATAGCTTTATCCTTCGATCTTCTATTAAATTCTTTTTTTTTGCAAATATGCTCACTCATACTTTCATTTTCACTTCAAACAAACACAAAAATAATAATGATAATAATAATACAATCATCTTAAATTTTTTTTTTTCTTTAATGTATTCTAGTTTATAAAAATACAGAAATTTGCTCAATTTAAATAAATAAATAGATATATATACACATATAAAACATAAAGAATTTTATCACAGTATTATTGTTGGACCTGTATATTGAAGTGATTCTGTATAATATTCATCATCATATATTCGTTTTAAAATATAATTTTTTTCATTTTCATTTATATCTGTTGTTGATTGTGATGATGATAATGGCATAGCAATATAACATGTACAATCATTTTCATTTGAATATGGTGGACTAAGAATATCCAAAAAAGCACAATGTTCATTATTACTAGCATATATTTCATGAATATTTGATTTATTTGGATAAAGTACAGCTGTTTCTGATTGTGAATTAATTATTGTTGATACATGTTTAGTACAAATAAGTTCATCAGAATTTTTTTCAAATAAAACATTATAAGCATTTAAATGTCCATGACCATCAAGAACTTTAATTAAACCAAACATATGTGGATGATCATGTAATGGTATACGATGATGAGATTTAATAATAAATATTCCAACTGATATAATATTATCTTCATATAATTTCATATAAAAAACAGGTGCATTTGAATTTAAAAATTTTTCTAAATTTCGTTTTTCAATTAAATTTAATGATTGAGAACTAATAATATTATCAAATAATGTAAAATTTAAATCATTTTTTGTTATTTTATTCATTAAACGTTTAAGTGAATCAATTGAATCATTATGATCATAATTATGATCATTATTTGATGATATCATTGAAAATGTTTGTTTAGCTTGTTTAATTAATGTTAATATATGTGATGAAGATGATTGCATATCTGAAATAAACATGATCTCTGGAAATCTTCTTGATTTTTGTTTGTTTGTTTAGTTTTTATTAGAAAAAAAAAGAAAAAGAAAAATGAACTGAATTAATCAAGAATATACAATGTTTGCAAAAAAAAAAAATTCTTTTTTCTTTTCTTTTTAATGATGATGAGAACGATATTTGATATTAATTTGTTCAAGTAAGAGATCAATTGGTAATGAACATGGTACACTTGATAATATTGATTGATGAAATAAATTTAATTTTTTTGATAAATTTTCTTCAGTATCATTTGTTAAATTTGAAATATTTGAACAAATTAAGGCATAATTAAGAATAGATAAAAGTCTTCGACTTATATCAACAAGACTTATTCTAAATTAATAAAATATTAGAAATTAATATATAACAAAAAAAAAATTAAATTACATTTTAAAATATTTATCAGAAATAATATCTGCTAATTGATCACATAATCGATGAACTTGAGAAAGAATATTTGTATGAATACGATTTGTAAGTGATACCTAAATATATATATATATATATTTACATTTTATAAATATATTTATATACTTGTCCATGTTTAATTTTTTCAAAAATAATTAATAAATCAATATATTGTCTAGCAAAACCACCACGTTTATTCCAATGTATAATATTTGATCGTTGATGATCTAATGAATCTAATATATTTTTGGCAAATTGATAATCTCCTAAAAATAAAATAATTATTTTTTTTTTTTTGGTAAATAATTAACAAAGAATTTCAGACAGAATCAATTAAGACTAGTATTTTGTGGTTATTGAAAATCATATTAATGAGACTGAATGTTTAGATATTTCATAAGTTGTGTTGTTATTTTATATAGGACAAAAAATTTTGAATATAAAACAAATCAATCGATTATTATTCAGACATACAATAAGATGCATTAACCAAATCATGTTTGTCATATATATCACTTCATTTTTATAACTTGAGAAAAAAAGTTTGTTACTACATATCAAAATGTAATAATTATAAATCAATGAAACAATCAATTTTTAGATAAAATATTGCTCACAAAGAATGACTATATAACCTTTAAATCATACAGATAGGTTCACTCTTATCAATGATTTTTACTCCTCTATTCATAAAAATATCAATATTTCATATCTATAGTTTTAAAAACTTTTTTTCTAATTATAACTTATCATGAAAAATTGAATAGTATGATTTTTAATGATAAAAATAAAATTTATGATTTGTTTGCCTATCTAAAAAAATTCTTTCTTAAAAATCTTAATAAAAAGAAAAGAACCTTTTAAAAGTGTATCATGAAAGACATAATAACAATAAATTTCATGTGCTTTTCTCCATTGTTTTGCATTAATCCAAAGATGAACAGCATTTATCCATTGTTTGTCATATTCAGCTCGTTGTGCTTTTGTTGATAAAATTACATTTAAAGGTATATTATATTTATCAATAAGTGTTTGTTCATCTTGTGTTAAATCAATATTTGATGTTACATGTCGATGAAGATATTCATTAATCATTTTTTTTCGACTAGAAACATAAAATAAAATATTCTCTTCTTTTTTTGTGTATGTTTTTTTAAACCCTTTCATGGCGGATGTACCATATTTTAGCTGATAAAACTATGAAATTGTATTGGAGGAGCATTTGGATACTTATATCTCAAGAGTTTTCTCTATTATAATGGGAAACAGGTTGAATGCATTGAAAGTTTTGTAGTAAAAATATACTTTTCATGTAAAACTAACAACGCTGTAATTTGAGAAAGATTTTAAGGTTCTAAAATTGGAGAAGTGAGGGAGATCGTCGATATAGATACATATGCATCTAATGTCATGATATTTTCTGTCATAAATGAATCGTGTTAATGATAATAGAAAACCTTGATTTTATCTGCAGAGGCATGGCTCCTAGACCGAGATACTACAAATTACTTTACCAGAAATGAAGGTCATAGGATATTGAAACTTTCAACGATCGGAAGAGACTGATTTAATCCTGGACACAAGAAAAACAAACTTTTGTTTTGCATTGAAATTCAAATAAGTTATGTATGAAAAAAAACTTCGCCATGAAAGGGTTAAATAAATAATTTATTTATATACTTTATTGGATCATTAATATGAAGTAATACAAATATTGAGGATTTCCAAAAACCAAGATTTTCAAGTTGTTTTGCAAAATTAACATGTAAATATGTATCATTTTCATTTGATAATGGAAGACTACCTAATGATTGAAGTGTTATATATAACATCCAACTAAATAAATAATATTAATAAAAAAAAATAATAATTTATATTTTTAATATTTATTACCTAAGTCGGTAATCAAATGGATTTTGCGTATATGAATTAACATCAAATACATTATCAATTGGATATGCATCATCAGTATAAAGTTTTAATAATTTCCATCGAAGATCATGAGTTTTTGTATTTCCATAATATGCTATTGGTTCAAGCCAATAATTATTATGATATGCTATTTCAAAATCATGTACAATAGTTGAAATTGAATCTGATGAAGAATTAGCAAACCTAAAGAAAACAGAAAAAAAAAATATATATATATATATTATAGAATATGTTAACTAATAATAATTACCAAAGATGTAATGCTAATGCCATTTGCCAATAAATAGTTTGATTTTGATCAACTAAATTTTTTTCTTTAACAATAAATTCACCTGATAAAATTGCAATTGTTCTTTGAAAATCTTTTGAATAAACATCAACAATCTAAATAAGAATTAATTAAATAAAAATAATTTTAAAGATAATTATTTTACATCTTCATGTGCACAATGACGAAGAATATCACGAACAGTATTACTACCAGATGAAGCATGAATAAGTGATGCTAATCGAAGATCACCTTCATCATGTGCAAATTTTACACAATCATTAAAAAGACCACGACATAATAATTCACAATTTTGCATTATCCATTGCTAGAAAAATAAAATAAAATATTAATTTTATTTAATATTTCATGTACTTGTTGTTGTGGTTGACTTAATATACATTGATGTAACCAATTTGATAACATATGACGTCGTTTTTGTTCTTCAAAATACGATTGATTAATTAATTGAACATTTGTTGGGGTTTGAATAGGACCCCATAATAAACGACATAAATCAAGAATTTGTAATGAATAATCAGTTAATGATTGCAATGAACTATTATCATCCATGTTTTCTATTAGATAAATAAAAATTAATACATTATATTATCAAATTAATGAAGAAAAATTCATAAATGGTTATCCAATCGAATATGACTAGAAGGAAATATTAAGTTTCATATTACTAATCAATAGCGGTCGATATTAGTATCATTAATATATACTTAAGTGTATCCTTGTTCAGGATTCCAGTCTAGATGGACGTCATTTTAACAATGAGGTACGTTTTTGAAAACAAAAAAAACTTGAAATTTTTTTTTTCTTGAACATGAATCTCTTTATTCTAAATGGTGTATCTATGGAATAAACTTTAAACTAACCGGTTGTATTTATGATTATTAAAAATGATTAAACAAAAATTTATTTGATAGCGCACTAGAAAATTTTCATTTACTTTCATCTAAAATTTTCATATAAAATTCAATAAATCGTTGAAGAACATTTGAATCTTGATGAACTTGAAAAAATGGTATATCTGATTTATCATTTATTTGTTGTACACATGATGAAAAATGTATTTCTAAAAAATTTTCTAATTCATCTTTTATATGTTCATTAAAATTTATCGGTGTTTGAAGTAAAATACGTGTTTCATTTAAAGCTGAAAACAAAAAATATATATATGTATAAAAAAAAAATGAATTGTTTGTTTTATTTTTTTTAATCTTTACTATCAATGGATCCATATTGACAATAATGTGAAAAATTTGTTCGAAAATATTTTCCTCGAATATTTGCAATATTTTTTGGTAATGTGGAATAAATACGTTCACGTATAGGTTTTGTAGGAGCGTTAAATGTTATTTGAGTTTTATCATAATCAATTTTTTCAATTGGTCCTTCTACAATTAAACAAAAAGAAAAAGAAAAACATTAATTCAAATAATGAAAATAATAATGTCTATTCAAATCAATCAATAGAATCAAATTTTTACTTCATATTTCTTTTACTATTAAAGAAAATACATCAATAATTAGTCAATGTAAAAATGAATGCTTTATGCTATGAGATGAAAGCAGCATCAGAAGATTCAACATTATATAAATTTGAAAATTTTATTCATTTACCATGAATTATTGGAATTGGTTGATTATCCGAAGTAATAATTTTTGTTGATGTAATCATTCGATCTTTAAAAATAAAAAAAAAAGCTCAATAGATATAAAATCTAAATAAAAAAAATAATAATAATATTTACTATTTTCTTGTTGAAAATCCTCCTCATCATCATCGTCACAAAACATTGATTGTGCTAATTGTTCAACAAGATTTGGTCTTAAACCAATTAATGATTGATGATTAAAACGAATATTTTCTTGTTGATTAATTCCTAATGTTGTATTTTCTTTTTCATCAATATGAATTTTTTGAGTTTTTGGTGATGATAATACATATGTATCATTTAATGGAATTGTTTGATCAAGCATATTTGTTTGTTGATTTATTTTTGTTATTGGTGCTTGTTGTACTTGTTTAATAACAACAAAATCATCTTCATTACCATCAAGACCATAACGTGTAAAATGTTTAACTGTAAATGTCCATGAACCATCAGTTAAACCATAATTAACAAATTCTCCATCAAATTTTTTTGTTATATCACGTAAATAATCACTATAATTCATAGCTTTAATACGTTCAATATCTTTAATTTCTTCACGTGTTGTTCGATCAATTGGATAAACATGAAGTAATGTTATACGAGCTGGAAGATTTAATTCTTCACCAGCTGGTGGTTTATTACTATCATCAGGATAAACAGTTACTTCATGACGATCAATTTCAACTAAAAAAAGAAAAAAAAATATATATAAATAAAATAAATTTAAAATATTATTTTTACTAATTTGATCAAGATCAAGACCAGCAACATTAATTTGACCATAAAATGTAACGGAACCATATTTTTCATGTCCAACTGTAAATTGTTTTATAATACATTGTCCTTTATCATTAAATAATGATTTTAATTCTGTTAATGATGGTTTCATATAATAAAAATCACGTGTTAATTTTGGTAAATGATAAGCTGAAGATTTTGGTCGTTGATTTAAATTAGTTGATGTTGCTGTTGATGGTGGTGGAGTTCGTGGTAATGGTGGTGGTGAAGAATTTGTTGGTGATTGAATAATTGTTGTTGTTGAATGAGATATTGGTGGTGATGGTTGTTTATGTATAATAAGTGGAGTTGAATGATGAAGTGGTAACATTCCACGATTACTATCTAAACAAAAAAAAATTTTATTTTCAAAAAAAAAAAGATAAAAGAAAAATTGACTTGATGGTTGTAAAGTTTGTTCATTATTAATAGTTGTTGATGAAACATAAGCTGAAGCAGTATTAATTGTTGATGTTGAAGATGATGTTGATGTTGATGATATTGTATTTATATTTGATAGAATATTTGTATTATTATTCATATTTGCAAATGTTTCAAGTTCAGCAAGACCTTTTAATGGATAAAGTGAACGAATTGTTTCAGATTGAAATGTTGGATCAGTAAAATCATTTGATAAACGTAATTTAGACATTTTATTTCTTCCAATTAAAACAAGTTCTTCTTCTTCACTAAAATCAGATGTTAATGGACTTTTTATTTGTCCTGTTGATGATATTTTTGGTTGATTTGGTGATTTTAATTCATCATTAACTATATTTGGTGTTGGTGATGATGAAATTGGTTTTAATTTAAAACGTATATCAACTAATGGACGAGCGGCTGATGTTTTACGAGAATTTGATTGTAATGGTAATGTTATTGGTGATGATGTTGTTGCTGTATTAACTGTTGTTGTTGTTGTTGATGTAACAATTAAATCTGTTGGTGGTTTTATTTGATCAATATTACTAAAATCTTTTTTTCCACGACTAGCAAATGGATCAAGAAGTGATGCAGCAAGAAATCTTTGTTGAATTAATGATACTGGTTGTTGAACATTTTGTGCTTGAGTTATGTTTGCTGATGGATTAAAATTTGTTGGTGCTGTTGCTGCTGAATTAAATGGTGTAGAAAAACCAAATGATTGAGTTGCTGTTGATGCTGTTGGTTGAGGATTAGTAAAACCAAAACCAGTAAATGGTTGTGGATTAAAAATTGATGAAGTTGTTGTTGCTGGTGCTGATGAACCAAATATATTTGGTGCAGTATTTGTTGTTGGAGCAAAAGAAAATGGTGCTGCTGTTGCAGCAGGTGCTTGTGTACCAAAACCACCAAAAATTGGTGTTGTAGTAGCTGTTGATGTAGCTGGAGCACCAAAAATACTTGTTGTTGTTGATGTTGGAGCAACAGAACCAAATCCTGTAAATGCTGGTGTACTTGTTGCTGCACCAAATACAGGTGCAGTTGGATTTGCTGTTGCACCAAATATACTTGATGTAGTTGATTGTGCACCAAATGGATTTGTAATTCCTGGAGCTGATGCTGTAGATGTTGGAACACCAAATATACCTGTTGTTGTAGTTGCCGGTGTAGTACCAAATGGTGTAGATGTTGTTGGCTGTGAAAATATACCTGTACTTGCAGGTGCTTGAGAACCAAAAGAAAATGGTGCTGAAGTACTTGTTGTTGTTCCAAAACCTTAGAAATTTAAGCTTTTTAGTTTATTTTTTCTATTCTGTAAAAATAAATTTGATGTTACCGAATGTTGGTTGAGTTGTAGCTGGTTTAGCACCAAATGGATTTGTTGCTGCTGTTGTTGATCCAAAAATACTTGTTGATGCTGGTGTTGTACCAAATATTGATGTTGTTGCTGGTGCTGTTGAAGTTACAGCACCAAATGGACTTGTTGTTGTAGTTGACGATGTTCCAAATATATTCGTTGCTGGTGCTGCTGTACTTGTACCAAATGAAAATGAAGGTGCTGATGTTGCTGGTGCAGCTAAAATAATATTTAATTAAATCGAAAATTTTTTTAGAGCTAATCAAACCAAATGGACTTGCTGTTGTTGTATTATTACTACCGAAAATACTTGATGTTGTTGGTGCAGCAGTAAATGTTGCTAAAGAAGAAATATGTATTTATTTTAATTTTTTAGTTAAAAAAAAAGATAGTTTTTTATTACTATTAGCACTGAATGGTGCTGGACTAAATGGTGTTGCTGTTGAAAAATTTGTTGCACCAAAAACAGAAGGTGTAGTTGGATATTTTCGATTTGATTGATAATCTTCCATACGTAATTCTTCCATTGATTTACTTACATATTCTTTCATTGCACATATACATTGAAGTTTAGTATTTATTGTTTGAAATGTATTATTTTTTGTACGCATTGTATCTGAATAAGATTTATATTAATTTAAATAAAAAAGAACATTCTTATTTTTTTTTTACCTTGTCCAGCTACAGCATCAAATTTAATTGTTGTACCCATTTGAGGTGTAGTTGTTAATGTTGAACCAAAAATATTTGGGTTTTGTGCTGGTTGTGCAGTACCAAATGTTGATGGTGTTGAACCAAATATCGATGTTGTTTGAGGTGTACCAAATAAAGATGTTCCACCAAAAGCTGAAAATTTTTAATTTATAATTAAAACATATTTTTATATGAAATTTTTTTTTTATTTTTTACTATTTGTGGTTCCTGGAGTTGTTGTTGGTGCTGGTGTAGTACCAAATGCAGTAGTACTACCAAATGGACGAATAGTCGATGAGTTTTGTAAACCACTACCAAATGTAAGTGGTTGTGATGTAGCTGGTGCAGCTATTGATGAACTTGCAGTTGGAGTACCAAAAGTAAATGTTGAATTTAATGAAGGATTAGCAGGTGCACCAGTTGCTGGTGTATTTGAAGAACCAAATAAAAATCCAGTTGTTGCCGGAGCTGCAGTTGTAGTTGTTGATGTTGCACCAAATGCTTATAAAAAAGATAAATAAATAAAAAAAATTAAAGAATTTAAAATACATACGATTTGAAGGTGTTGTGCTACCAAATGAAAACTGACTGGTACCTCCGAACATTTTCAAATTTCAATTGATAATAGAAATATTTTTTTGATTTCGATGAATTTTTCTCTTTTTTTTTTTTTTTCTTCTTGACTCGTGCACAACAGGGTAACTTAAGAACGAATGAAATTTATTGTATAGATGTCATTAGAATTTATTTTGAAAATTAAAATAAAAAAAATTGTTTTAATAAGAAAATAACTTTTTTCAATTTTTAAAATAAAAATTTGAAATAATTATTATTTCTTATTAAAACCAATTGGCATATTGCTGACGATGCAACTAACGAATTATAATAACTATTGATTGTCGATATACTTTATTTTTAAATAAGTATTATCAAGACTAATGGAAGAACCAACAAAATCTGATATTGATGCTATTTTTAAACGATTACGAACACTTCCAGCAAATAAAGTTTGTTGAATATTTGTTCTATTTATATTATATATATTATTCAATAGGTATGTTTTGATTGTGATGCTAAAAATCCAACATGGGCATCAGTAACTTATGGTGTATTTGTATGTATTGATTGTTCAGCTAGACATCGTGGTCTTGGTGTTCATTTATCATTTATTCGTTCAACTAATCTTGATACAAGTTGGGGATGGCTTCAAATTCGGTAAATTTTAAATTTAAATAATTATAGATATATTTTTTATTTTATTTAGAGCCATGCAAGTTGGTGGTAATGCTAATGCAGTAAATATATTTATTTTAGTATAATAAATAGAAAAATAACGTAAAAGAATTTTTCTTATTAGGAAGCATTTTTTCAACAACATGGTTGTAATACAAAAGATATTCAACAAAAATATAATAGTCGAGCTGCACAACTTTATCGAGAAAAACTTCATCAGCTTGCAACAAAAGCAATGAAACAATACGGAACGAAAGTAATACTATTTTCTACAAATTATTTGATGTAAACATTGTGTTTTGATTTAGCTTTTTCTTGAAGAAGGTCATAAAAATGAACATAGTCAACCAAAAGAAGGTGATTTCTTTCATGAACATTCTCAAACACCAGTTAAAGCTTCATGGGAAGAGAATATAGCCCTTTCAACACATTCAAGCAATCAAAGTCTTGATAAAAGTAATTTGTCTTTTTCCTTTTTTCTTTCTTTCTATTTTTTATATTTTTCTTAGCTGAACAACCAACAGAAGGACCATCAGTTGATACCAATATATTAAATAATGATAATGCAACAAAAAATCTTGATCCAAAAAAAACAACTATTGGTCAACGTCGAGCACCACAACCTAAAAAGGTTAAGATTAATTATTTATTTCTTTTTTCTTCTTATTATTATTATAAATATTTGAAACTTAGAAAGGATTTGGTGCACAAAAAGTTACAACTGATTTTAAAGAAATTGAACGTAATGTACAAGAACAAGAAAAACTACGTGAACAACAAATTCATCTTGAAATAAAAAGTCGTGAAGAAACAGAAAAACAACTTGAAAAACAAATGTTTGTTTTTATTTGAATATTTTCTTTATTATATAATATTTGTTTTGTTTATTTTAGGGCAGGTCTTAAATTTGCTTATCAAGATATGAATAAACAACGTGATTTAGAAGAAGCAAAATTAAAACAATCAAATCCACAAAAAGCTGAACAAATGGAACGTCTTGGTATGGGTTTTGCTAATCGAAGGTAATTAAAATAATTTATTATTAAATTTTATCTGTTTCTTTCTTTTATTTCTGTTTTAGTGGTATTAGTCATAGTGCAATGACAGATATGCAAACAATTCAACAAGAAGGCGTAACATCAACACGAAATGTTTCACTTGCAACAAAAAATCGAGATTTTTTCGATGATTATAATACATCTGGTTTTAGCAGTCGATCAAAGTATGAAGTTTAATTTAAATTTAAATATTTAGCAAAGAAAAAAAAATTGTATTTCATTTATTTATTAGTTATGACATGCCATTATCAAAAGAGGAAGATCGATACGATGATAATTTCAGACAGTACTATATATATTATATATGCATGCGCTTTTCCTAATATATTATTTTTCGAATAATATGTAGAAAAAAATTAGATATTCATTTCGCTTTATTACTAATTCTTATTTATATAGAAAAAAAGGAATTGAATAATCTATCTGCTATTTAGTGGGAGAGAAAAATAACAAGGCTAAGTTTTTGCTTTTAAAGATACATAACATCTTTATATATTCAAACTGTAATACATTATTTCCAAAGCCAAAAATAATTTGAGTTCTTCTAATATTCTTTCACATTAATAGGACCGATGTAATGGATTGTTAAGAAGTTTAATTTCGTCTGCGAATAATTTCAAAAAAATCTTAGATAGTATTTCTGAATAATTATCATTGATAGTTTCAAATAAATAAACTAATCTACAATAGAAATCATATTAACTACAATATACATCTTTGTTATTTAATTATTTCTTTTTAATTAAGATTGGATGATGATCTATTCAAACCAAAATCTTCATCAAAAACTACAGATACATTCAGTGCCGATTGGGAAATTATTGATCGTAAATCTCCAATAAAAGAGTTTGGTTCAACTGGAACGAATAATTCATTCTCTTCAAATTATAATAATTCTACTAGCAATAGTGGTGAATATAGGTAAAAGAAAAAGAAAAATCTTACAATCATATTTAAATATTATTATATTAGTTCATCATCAAAAACATCGACATCTTATAGTAATGTAAAAAATGATAATGATGCTCAAAAACGTTTTTCAAATGCTAAAGCAATATCCAGTGATCAATTTTTTAATAAAGATTCTGATGTATATACAAGAATTTAATATATATATATATATATAAAATTAAAATAATTTATTTATTTAGAATGATCGTAGTAATGTAACATCACGTTTTCAAGGTAGTACAAGTATTTCAAGTGAAGATTATTTTGGTGATCCAAATAAAAAAACTAAAAATAATACAAATTATCAAGGTCCAGATTTAGCAACAATGAAAGCAGATTTTAAAGAAGGTGTTTCTAAAGCAGCTGGTCGATTATCATCATTAGCAAGCAGTGTTATGTCTAGCATACAGGTATGAAAAAAATTATGACAAAATATAAAAATTTTTTTTTTCTAAACTATAAATATTTAAAAAACAAAATTATAAATATTTTTTATAGAAAAAATAGAATTATGAAAACAATATTCGGTAAGAGAAAAAAAAAACTATACGATATTTGACTATACAATCTTTGAGTTTATATTATTTGGTTATGGTTTTTTTATATTAATATATTCCGAATAACAAATATAAAAACATGATATTTTTTTGATTTTTTTAGGATCGTTATTAAAATGGTTTTTAACAAGAATTATATGTCATCTTCATATAGTTGGTTTTTTTTTCTCTTTTCGATGCCAACGTTTTATTTTTCTTGTTCGATGTACAGGAAGACACTTTATATCAACAAGATTATTTAATATCATATTTTTCTTTTCTTTCTTTGGTTGTTTGTTATTTCTTTGTCTATTGTGCTTGTTCTTCTTTTAAATTATTTTAAAAAAAAAACCATATTTGTTCTTCTTATCCAAAATACATATTAATATATATTATTTAAAAAAAAAATGAATATTTAGGTTATATTTAAGTAGATAATTATTATGTATAAATGTAAGATAGTATTTACTTATTTTATAGGAGTCATAGGCATAAATGAAAACAAAATATTCTTTCCGCTACCAATATTTGCTTTTCTTTAACATCAACAAAAAGAAAGTATCATAATATTATTTCAATAACAACTACTGACATGTACTAATGTCATTTGAATTTCTATATTTCACCTGCTACGTATTTCTCATAGATATAAACCTACGAGAGATTATTACATGAAATGATTCATTGAAAAAAGAAAGAAAAATATGTAATTATTTGTAATTTGCAAACATTTTGTATAAGCAGTACCATTCTTTGTAAAAAAATCATAGAAATAAATATTTTTTGCTTAGTTGTTTGTACATAAATGTTTTCTCCATAATCATAAGTTATCAAAATCAATTAACAAATATATGGTAGAAAATTTCTGCGTTATTGCAGTCAGAATTTTATTCATAGCAAGACTAATGATGACGAAGATTATTAAACTATATTCAAGTCGAAACTCATTCATCCAAGATTATAAAATGAATTTTCTAGCAAAAATATTTAACTTCTCTAATGATACTATCAAATACTTCAGCAATTTCAAGTTTGAGAAAAATTTTATTTTTCAATTCGTCATAGTTGACACATTAGAATTTTATTTAATAGAGAAAAATTATAGACAACAAAATATTAATGATTCATATTAAGCCTAACACACAATTGACAGTAATATATTATTAGCTACAGCTTGCTTTTCCAATTGCACCCCATCCATGACAACGGCCACGTACAAAGCCATGTCTTCGACAACATCGTCTAACATTACCAGCAACTTTGCAATCATGATGACATGGACTATAGAATTCACCCAAGGTGAGGCTGGCAACTACAATACATTATCCAATATGTAGTTATAAAGAGAAAACAAAACAAAAACACTCACTCATGGATAATATAACTAAAATAAATAAACTACGATAGATCTTCATGATAATATTCAGTATTGAATTAAATGTTTTTGTTGAATTTAAAAGTATTTAAGACCTAAATAAAATAAAATAATTCAATATTTTAAATTTTCAAACAAAGAAAATCACATATTTTTATTGACTACAAGACTATAACGAAAAATTCTAATAGTTTTATTGTTCAATCTACTGACAATATTATTCACAATTTACAAGAAAAAGAATACATCTATAGTATCAAGATACATTCGAATCAATTTTAGTTTTATTCTAATCTACATTAAATATTTAATCAATATGAATAGATACAATCTTAAATAAAAGATATAACTTACTTTGAATCAAGTGTATTTATTGTGAAATAATATTAACCTTTTATACTTAATCATCGAACAAAGATAGAAACAGAAATAAAGAAAAAAGAATGGAAAATAACGAGATAGACAAATAGCAACAAATAAATGATATTCACCTGGACGATATATTATTATTCTACATAATGGAGAGATGTAAGTATTTTCTTCCTCTGGATATCACTCTTCTTTTGTTCAAATCGACTGATAAACATCGAGTTGTTAGTGAAAATAAGTGATAGAGAATGTAAAATCGTAATCATAGACGATAAAGACATGATCTAACTAAAGTATATGAATGTTTTATAACAACTGATCTAATTTGTGTATTGTTAGAGGGCAATACGTTAAATAAAAACATCTAAGTGAAGCATGATGACTATTTTCGTTCTATTTCATCATAAAAAATATGATTATGGATCACATTTTAGTGTATCATTGATACTTTAAAGAAGGAATCTCTTACTTTTAATTAACTCTTCGTGGTTGTCCTGATTTTGGTAATTCGTAGTTGTCGTGGGGTCCGCCTGGACCCACTGCGAGAAAATTACAGAAAGAGATTTTTCTCCTTCTTCAAGCTTTTCATTTGACTTGTATGAAGAGAAGAACACTTTTATGCATGAAAGCTATTAAGTTAGCTCTCGTGCAAACAATGTAAAGATGTATGGTATCTCAAAAAAATACTTTCTTTAGTCGGTTTTATAAAAAGATTGACAATAGCTGGAAATATATGAAATAAACCAATTTAGTCTAGACCATAAGATTCTACGCGTATGTTGACGTGTATATATGTTGCATATTTAATCAATGGTTTGATTAAAAAAGAAAGATACTTTTCTTTTTGAACCAAAACTACTTTTATCTTCCTTTTTATTACTTTAAAGAAAACAATAAAGACTCAGTTTTTTACCACGATTATGTTGTTGCTCATACAAGAAGCTTTCTTCATAAATTTGAAGCATACTCTAATGTTTTTCCATGTCTGTTTTACAGGTCACTGTCGTGAGGTCGTACACCAGCGGGCCAGGCGAGAACTTTTAGGCGTGGCAATACAACTTCTGACTGTGACAGTCAGCAGTTTTTGGCTGATCTTGTGCTAATTTCAAATTTGTTTTTCTAGGAAAAGCTTTTTTATGTGAGGCAATTGCAACCGATTGCCTCCTGGTGGCCCGCCGATGTATAAATCCACAGATAGTAGCTCCAGCAAGGCGAAAGATGTGCTAGTAACACTATGGTTGTCGTAGGGTCCACCCGGACCCACAATCGCATTTTATATCTACAAGGCGTATCTAGGATTTTTAATAAGGGTGATATAGGCCAACATGGGACTAGAGATTAGATAAAAGTATTGGTCCCGAATAGGAACTCTTCATGTAATATCGAATAAAAAACTGTGAAATGGGTCCGCGTGGACCCGACGACAACTACGAAGGGTTAAATCATATCGTTTATTAAAAGTTAACTATAATTTTCACTTTTTTACTATATTAAATCAACTCAACGTGAAATCTAAAAGAAGTTTCTTTACTAAAATCAGAAACTTCTTGATGTCAATGAACACGATGATGTTCTACTTGATCACTAATTCTTTACTTATCATATTCATTCTATCATTTACTCTTCCATCTTGTTTGATTCATTTGTACTTGTTCCTTATATAATTCATCGAATCAATATCTGCACACAACTGCCATGAATTTATTTAATTTCAATGACAGTTGCAAATATCATTAAATTCAATTTGATTCTATTCATTAATAGTAGAAAATATTATTAATGATCTTATCATTAATGACTAAAGATAATTTGAAATAATATTTTTCCTCATAAGTAAAATATGGTGAGACCAAGACTCTTAATGTGGGACGGGAGGGGGTGTGTTAGCCCCTCCCACCCTAAAAATTATCGAGAGTCTTGAATGAGACCAGAAAAGTTCAAGAGAACAAGGACCCATATATATTCCTTCCGAAATTATGATTACTTCAGGGATTTTTCGATCTCCTTAATATATATTAAAAAATTTAGCGAAAACTAATATTTTATTTTCGAGAAGAAGTTTTCTCATTAGCTTTTCTCAACATTCTTCCTAGTCTATATATGATGTTTATAGCTCTTTCAGATTCTATTTTTGAAATGAAAATTGATACAATCTATCATCTTTACAATAATTCAACAGATGATAAAATATCAATGATATTTTACTATATTTTATACTCTGATCTTACATATTATAATAAAGAGAAGAATTATTAATTGTTTTTCACGAAGAAAATATTTCTTTTTTAGCTGATAAAGTGATAATATATAGATAACACTTATGTGCAGAATTGTACTACTAGACTTGATATTTTTGATTGATACTAACAAACATTTCGAGAATTCTAATTATGACCAATTTTATTATTTAATGTTCTATTGTAGATTAACATAAGTAAATTAATGAGAGAGATTATTGAGAAGAAAACAATCATAACTGAAAAGGAAGTTGTTTATATAACTGATATTGATATTCATTAGATACAGACTGTCTTTGTGGCATCATGCCATGACTTGCAATATCCATCTTGAAACCCAAAACGTTCATATATTTCACTTCTGATAAATATAGTCACTTTAATTAATTTCTCAATCATATGTTGTTATTGAAACAAAACAAAACAAATGCTTACTCATGGATAATATAAGTAAAATGAATAAATTTCAATATAGAATAATAATTTTGAATGATAAGTTGAATACTTTTGTTAGATTTCAGGATATTGTATAGCTGTGAAAAGATGGATATTAGGTATTGGAAAACTAAAAAAAGTGCTGCACAACTCCTGAACTTCTCTAATAAACATGGAAGATACTTAATGATAAGTATTTGTACTATGTAAAATTCATCGAAAAGGAGGGAATCAAGTTTGGTATCTTATTAAAATCGATGTAAATTGTTCTCAAGTGTATTTCGATACTTTTATTCTTGAATTTAGTAACTAGAGACCGTCATAAGGCTCTTATTTATTCCCCAACCCTCAAGGCAGGATAGAATAGGGCATGCTAGAGAATTGATGCATTGAGCTCAGCTATGATGAGGATGAATAAGTGGAGAAAAGTTTATCTCGGCTTTATGCATAGTATCCGTATCTCATTTATTTCTACAATCGAATATTATTTATGCAAGTAAAAAAAGAATAGAGAGAGACATTACATAAACAAGACATCAAGTAAAGTGAACAAAGAAAAAATATTTTAAAACGAACACAGCAACATGTTTATCAATCGAGATGAACAGATTAGGCAGAAGAGAAATATAGTGTTGCAAATGCTTATAGAATATTGTGTTGAAAACGGAAATAATAAAACCTGAACCCTATAATATTTTCTTTTTGTTCTTTCAATCAATCTATTTTAACAATTAAACATTAACTATATTCTTCTCCTTCAATCTATCATCATTTACTGGGATTTTAAATGCAAATGATTATTTAAGTAAAGTGAAAACATTATTTTAGTTAGATCACTAACTTTTAATCTATTAAGTTTATTTTTTTTTTATTTTTTATATTATGTTCTTTCATTAATTTGAAAGAGGATTAAACTATTTTATATACAAGATTTATAATTTCAGAAAGTGAAGAATATGATTCTTTATACATACGATCTAACTATTTATTGAACTAAAGTAAAAATAGTAAATGTAGATGAATATGTACTTATCAAAATTTTGATAAAATTTATATAAAATGACTAATAATAATATCTTGACTCAATCTTTTTCATATAAAATACGTCATCAAATAGTTAAAGATAGCAACCAACGCCATTATATCATCTTATCACTATATCAAATGATATAAAAAGATGCATATTCTATTATATTTACATACTCATGAACTTCTTTACTATTTCTCTTATTGTTATCTTTTACATTATTGATGATATTGAAAATGCACCTATTATCCATCCAATTCATGTTCAAACAATTCCATTACATCCACTAACTGTCAAATCAATATCTACTTCTTTATCAAGTCGAAAACCTACTCTATCATCTAGTAGTAGTTTTCATTCTACAAAATATTCTTGGTGGTATAAAAATAATTCAACTCAATTTACTACTCTAATTTCTTCATCATCCATAACATATTATCATTCATCATGGTGGCATAATTCACATTCAACAGGTCGAATTATTCTTCGTTTTTTTCTTTATGTAATTTTGATTGGTACTGTTAGTTTAATTCTTCGAAATGTTTGTAAATCAAGAAAAAAAGAAAAACAATTGGATAAAACTAATTTTAATGTAGTAAATAATAAGATGTATATCGCTACAATTGAAGGTAAACATGAAGAGGCACTAGCATCATACATTGAAATTCATAATGTTTGAAATCAACAGAAAAAATTCTCATTAAATTTTAAGAGTGATGAATCAAGTGATTTACTGGCGGCACATTCAATTAATTTACCACTTGAATCATATTCTATTATTTTTTTTTTCTGATTCATTTTTTTTCATAATAATAAAAGAATAAAATGATGAAATACGTTTATCAATAGAAAAATTTGTTTATTTTATTAGGTAAAATTCAAAAAAAAATGTATATAAATATTTTTGCATTATAAGAATAATGCATTAGAATCACGGAGGTAAGTGTAATTATATAAGATAGATAGTTTCGTAGTTTATACTATTTATTTTTCTGTTAATTTCCTTTTTTTTTAATCCGGAAAAGCCATATTGATGAAATACAGCATTCGACTCTAAATGAATAACAATGTACTATAGAAAAATTTATTTCAGTCAACTATTTTTTTTATCGGATTATAAAATTCCATTCAAAATATAACATGAAATTAATATTTTAAAATATTTACTTTTATGGAAAATCATTAGACTTTCTTTAAAAGATTATTTTTTTTATATTCATGTTGAAAAATGATCTATTCAAATCAAAATCTGCATTGGAAGATATAGGTACGTTTAGTTTCGACTGGAAAATTATAAAAGTACAACAAACGATTTTGGTTCAACTGAGACAAATAATCAGTTTTTTCAAAAGTATCGTTATTCTACTGGTAGTCGTGATAAGTAAAGGTAAAGATAATATTTTGAATAAAAATCGAATATATAAAATATTTATCAGTTCATTATCAATAACTTATAGTAATCAAACAAATGATAGTCATGCTGAAAAACCTTTTGTACATGCAAAACTGAAATAATTTGTTTGTTTAGAATGAAGGTAATAATAAAACCTATATTGAATACTTTTATAGATTTCATTGTGATATATATCGAGTAACAAATATTTACACATGTTTTTTTTCTAAAATCATTACTCATTGGTTTAACAAAAATGAAGTACTGTCTTCCTATAATTGCTTTTTCTCTTTATCTATGTCAGTATTTTATTTCTTGTTTGATATATTGAAAGACATGTCATATTAACCAATATATCTGTTTTTTCTTTTTCTGAATATTTGTCTTTTATACTTATTCTTCTTTTAATTTATTCTCATCCTTTTCCGTTAACGATCAGAAGTCAGCTAGTAAAAGCTTCTTTTTCTACAAATCGGTTGTTTTCTTCATTATACAGGGTGGTCCAAAAGTCACGCACCATAAAAAAAATTGAATATCTCTATTAAGGCGCGACTAACGAGCTGAGTTTTTATCAATATTAGAAATATGGTTAAATTTTATTTTTATAAAAACATGCCTAGAGAGATTCTTCGTTAAGCATATTGTTTTTTGTCCTATCTGTCATAAAGTAAACTTTTTTTGTTGAGTTATTAGTGATACTTAACAAAGGCTTTCTCTAACTTTGTCCGTATGAATTTAAAATTTGAACATGCTTCTATTATCAGTAAAAATATCAGCTCATTTGCTTGAGCTATGGCAGAGATATTCAATTTTTTCTTGATTGCGTGACTTGTGGACCGTCCGGTAGATATAGCAAAAGTATTTAGACACATAATGATTTGATATTGTCATTTGGCAGCATTCAATCACTACAAATCGAATTTTTCAAAATATAGTTTTTATTTTCGTCTATTAAAGTAAAACGTTGTGTTTTTTTCATTTATTCGTAAAGTGTATACAAGAAAAAAGTATAAAGACACGGTGTGTAAATGGTATCATTATTCAAGAAACTTGACATATGATCATCACGTAGAGATTACACCTTCTATGGATAGTACTACGAAAGGACATTCTAGAATGATAGATACAATTCCGCGATAAATGATCTTAGCATTTGTAGAATGTTATGCAGATTTTTTCTTTCTAATAGGGAAATTTTGACAATCGCAGAAGAAAAACGAAATTAAAAATTGTTTGTGTCTGCATAACTGGATGTTATCAAACGCCAACGTCCCTATTATTTATTATTCAAAATTTCTGAATAATACTACCAAGGAAAACTAACCATTATTTGTCTCCGACATTGAATATTTAGAGAAGCGGAAAAAAGTTTTCACGATTTGAATGCTCAGCAAGGTTTTGTCAATAAATTCAGCAATCTTCTCAGTGAAGATTTTTTTATGGATGCATGAATATGAACTGAAATGTGTTGAAGTAAGCATGCAATTGTTAACGAATTTATATGTCATCACTACAAGACAATCCTTTAGAATATGTTTTGCTTAATGTCACGAAAGAGTAAAATCCAATCGAAAAGAGTTTTAAAAAGAAAGCATATTTAGTTTCCTTATCTAAATATACATTCATAAATCATTCAAAAAAAAATACTGACATTTCATTTAAGTCAATAATTATGATTTATGTGTCTAATAAAAAGAAGATCAATAATTTAGATATAAAATCTATCAATATTTACTGAAGCTATTGTGAATGATTTTTATACTCAACGTTTATCGTTAGGCGTAATAAACGTAAAAAAAAAGATTTAAAAATTAAATATATTGATATTTATGATTTTGCAGATCAAGTGTTTTACTGTAAAATATGTATGTGAACAATAGAAATGTGCTAAATAAGCTGTTTAGAGATAGAAACCATCAGATTTATTATTTTATTTTCTATACGTAGTATTAATATACTGAAAAAAAAACTACAAAAGTAATTAGTGTATATGATGTTATCAGTAAATACTTGAAAGATATCTCCACTCGTTCAAAATGTAACATAAAATCAGTGTAGAATATTTTTTCTCTTATGTGATCATGTATACATAACGAAAAATATGCAGTAGAGAAAAGTTTCATTTGTAAAGATAATGAATTTTAGTCTTTCTCATTTGGAAAATATACAAACGGTCATCATTAGATTTGATAATACAATATGATTATAGAACTATAGCACGATATTTAGTACTGACCATTTATGTACTTTTTTGACTTGAAAAGATTCACACTTTCCTTATTTTCATGAATAAATAAAAATTTTTGTTCTACTGTATATATTCTACGAACTATTTCTCTTGAATAAAAATGTCTTTCACCATACACAATGAAACAAAATATTTAAAAAAAAATTATTTCTGTGGGAGGCCATAAAAGCGATTTTATTCATTTGTTTCTACAAAGACAATAGTTGCAATAAGGAGAAAATATTCTTTCATACATCAATATTTGCTTTGCTTTAACACCAACAAAAAACAAGAATCACTCGACATCACATCCATCATGAGAACAAATGTGTACTGAGAGAAAAAAAAATGTTTGTGAAAATAAGAGAATGGAGTATCACGGATAGCATATTTATACACCTTATCGACACTCAAAAGCGTCATTCAAACTGGTGTATTTCACCAGCTACGTATTTATTATAGATCAAAAAAAATGAAATATATTATTAAACGAAAATCTTCATTCAATAAAGGAAAATATGAAATTAATTGCGATTCAAAAGCACTTTGTACTGGTAAAGTAACTCCTTCTAAAGAATACAAAGAACGATATAAGTAATTATTTTTATCTTTTTGTTTTTAATATAAACCTTTTTTCATAGTATTAAATTATCAAATTCAATCAATAAATATATTGGTGAACAATCTTGTGTCGTTGAACCAGATTCAACTCAAACACAAAGTTATTTAATTTATTTAAAAGATGATAAAACAAAAGAAAAGAATCTTGTTGCTCAATTAAATTATCGAGATGATAATTATAATAATTTTCTTTATATGATTATTATTGGTGACAAATTATATCAAGTACGAAGTTGTGATTTAAAGGATCGCCGTTTAACTATTATTGATGCAATTCAATCAAATAACTCTTCTGTAATTCATTCTCCAAGTACTTTATTACAAGTTACTGATTCATTTGTAAAATCAACTAAAAAATATCATGTTACAATTAATGATAAAAAATGGCAATATGTTTATCTTGCTCTCATTATTCTACTTGATCTTCATGAATGTCAACGAAATATTTCTTGAGAAAATATCACAAAAACTATAATGAACTTGTAACATTCTATATAACTTAAAGTCTAATATTATAAACAAGAAATAGATTTAAATCTCAATAATAAACATGTATCTGATATAATTTAACAACATAAAGCTTTCTTCTTCTTAGCATAAGTATAATACTGCAGTTTTCCTAATGAATCTATCTTCACATATATGAAAGAGTACAGACAGATATTATATCAGTAAATGGATATGTTAACAAATAACAAAATGAATAATATATATGATTTCGATCTTTTTCTTTTCATTCTCTAACTAACTTTACATAACTCATATAATTATTTATTGAAAAACAATTCATAAGTTTATAAAACTTTTTCTCTACAAACAATTATGAATAATTATAGAATCTTTTCAACTAACTGAGATTTTCTTTCATCTGATAATTAGAACAAATACTTTAAACATATTTCTGGAAATTTTCTGAATTGATAAGAATTATATTTTAAGAATTTTGTTTTTTAGCTAACAGAAACAGAAATAATACAAGAATTTTATTTAATAGAAAAATAATATGAACAGTAATAAGAAAGATAGTGATAATTTCTATTAAGTCTATCATGTATTTCACATTGATTTCGATCAAAAACATATTATTCATGAAGATTTACCTCTTTCAACACATGACACGTTTAAAATTATAATTTTTACGAAACATTCTCACATCACCATCAGTTCGATACGAATGATCACAAACTATATTATAAATATCGCTCCAATAATAGTTTTGACAGATTCCATCTTCGAAAAGAATATCGCTGAAAACATTGTGTGTCGGTAAGTTATATCGCCGAAACTGACTTCGACGCAGAGCTTACTTACCGATTATTGAATATCATTGAAGAAATATAGAAAACAAAAAATATTCCACATGAATAAGGTTAATGCCAAATGCATTTGTTGGTCACGAGTATGTTTAAAAATATGGTCAACAAGTGAATTGGGAATGAAGCTCATTATTCATTACAATACTATCTCAAATGTTTCACATTAAAATATTAAATGTCACTTGTTTAGAAGGAGAAAAAAATGACATTAGATAATAAAAACATCCTTGATGAATTGTTTTATTTCATATTTTATTATAACTAATTTCCATCTATTGAAATGAATAATTAATTAATCAATACATTCTTCTAGCGTATAGATATAACAGAACAATTAACTTCCATTCTATAAAAAAGTCACCTGACTCAAAGTAAAGATTACTTTTTTCTCTCGTCAATTATGATTTATTTATATGTATATTGAATGACTTTTTCTGTGCTAAATATAATAGTTACTCAATATACATACAAATAAGTCATTCGTTTAATGGAATATCTCTTCATTTCTTTGTCACTGCAATGAACTATTATTATACTGGAACAGAAACAGTAGTTCATCCATTCAAAATAAAAATCTCCTTATTTCTTTAATTTTTTCAAAAGTTTGTTAGATGGGTACATATTCGACAGAGAGAAATTTTCTTTGTTGGAACACAAAAAACAATTCTTCGTGTTTTTATCAACTTGACAGAGTTTCTCAATATATACATGCATGTTTCTTAAAGTGTACAATACTTTTTCTAGTTTAAATATTTACTTTTTGATTAAAGAAAATCAATTACGTGTTTTTTTGTTTATTTTCCTGTCTTGTTTATAGTTTTGAAGATCAGAATGATTTACTGATAATAAATATTATCCAGTATCAACAGCACGCTTAGTGAACTGAGAAGCATCGAAGCGATCATCCATGTGAACATAAACCAGCACGATATTATTGTAAGAAATAGTCAAACTAGGATGATTAGCAGGAAGACTTTTCTGTTGAATTTCAAGTGCTTTTTCATAATACGACAGTGCTTTCGAAGAGTCCTCCATGTCGTCATATACTTAACCAATATTACAGTAAGAGACAGGTAAATAGGAGTGAGTAGGATGAAGAGTCTTCTGATTGATTTCAATTGACTTTTCACAGTATGCAATTGCTTGTATATATTTTCTCCTTGGTCTCTCTTCACCAGCCCTAGCATATGATGAATACTTGCTGCTTCACCATCATCAGATGTGTGATCAAGCATAATTTCAAACATCTGCTCAGCCTTGTCAAATTGTCCAAGTTTAACCAGTAAGTAATCCATTTGATACCATCCTCTTTAATCTGGATATGTCTCTTTACGTATCTGTTCCGTTAAACTATGCCAATCAGGATCATTATCACTTGTTAGTGTCAATTTCACTATCCAGAGATGATTATTGTTGTTGTTCATTTGTTTTATATCTTGAGTTCGAAAAATTAAATGCATGGAAAAGAGAACTTCTTCTTCTTCTTGAAAGTAACTAACATTGCAGATGTTAGCGTACGCAGTAGATGATATAAACGGATTGATAGTTATTTCAAACAGAACACTTATTAGATCAGAAAAAAGTCTCTTCTTCTTAATGTAAAGCACCCACAAACATTTTTACGCTGTTTTATATACCAATTGACAGCTTTCAATAAACTGTATACGGCACAATCGGGTACAATTTTGAGAATGATCTCTGTCTCGTAATTCATCGTGGCTGATATTGACAAGAATACTAAGCTAAAGCGAAAGTGTTCTGACCTATATATATGTATACTCTGTTTTCATTGTGTTTTCAACTTGGTAAATAGTATGTACCAGAAAATACAACACGAATTGTTTGACGCGAGTGAAAGTTTTAATACCATATCAAGATATTGTAAACTCAAAATCTTTGAGTTGACTACGTACGGTGTGTAAACGGCCGTATACGGTATGTTTACAGAACTGTCAAAGCATCTGGAATTTATTTCTAACTAAAGACTAAAATTGCATAAGTTATCAATAGTTATATACTGATACAAAATGAAATTCAACAGATTCAAAATGAAAAACCTATATATTATTCATTCAATACATAGGGACTAATATTATCTATGAAAATAAAAAAGGTAAGTTTTTTATAGGACATTCAGTTTCAGTAAAGGTAATCATTCGTATGCGGTTGTCTTGAAATACTTTCTAACAATATATGTCTATAAAGTTACATGAACTATCTCATGGGCAACCAATGTGGTAAAGTTCCAACCTTTATGGTAAATACTAATAGTATGGAACTATAAATCAACAAAAGGGACGCAAGAGGCTGAATTTTTACAAAAATATTCTGTTTGTTGCATTTTTTACAGCTCGATTCTTTTTACAATGATTTTTCAACAAAGATAAGTGAAAGTTCATTTCTATGAATTATTTTTCATCATGATTTCAATCATACTGTCAGTAAGAACCTGTGATTTGATTCTAAGACTATTCATTAGATAGACGTTAGCTTTTTCGTAAAATTACAGAAATCTGTGTGCAATTTTATAATTCACAATTACAAACTGAAGACGAGACTGAGTATTCTGACATTCGATCTGTAGCTGAAATGATAACATTTCATTATCATCAGCATAAATATCTTCGTCATGAATCAGATCAGTTGTTCTTGATGTTGATGATTAGTTATCGCTATCAATATTTGGTAGATTGTTACCATTATCATTATAGTTGTCTGCAGATTTGAAGGTGAAGGTTATTTATTCACTACCATGTAAACAATTGAAAATCATGAAAATAATCATCCTTTTCTCTATCTAGGTAACAGATACATTCCTAGAGATGACATCATAAAAACAGATCCACAAGTCTTGGATCCTTGCAGAGAATTTGCTCTTTCTCCCATACAACAAATTTAAAACTGCTCAAACTTTGATATCTAATCCTATGAGACAAAGTGAATATTGTCCTAAATTTTCACATCTATATCCCTACTCATAAGAAAAATATATGGGTTAGCATTTTTGAAAAATTTTTTCAAATGTGTAAAAACTAAATTAACGATACACTGATTTATAAATAGAATATACATTTGGCTAACTACCTAAACTTTTCTGGCCTTGGTCTGCATAATATTCTTCTTCTGTCTTTCTTTTATTTGTATATCATATATAATAGACGAGAATACATCTGATTTGATTTTATCAAAAACTATTGTTTTTTATAGCTCTTCGGCAATGTGATTTCCTTTACAATTCTTAAGTAAATCTCGTAATGTTAGAATTTGATCTGGAATCTTTTGTATTTTTTCAACATACATATTTCATAAAGATATTAAGATTGAAGACAAATATCTGAAAATTAAATGTGGAACGAAAGATTTCTAAATGAGAAATGTTAGTACAAGTGCATCAACAATGAACGATACACAATGTTTATAAATTTAATATATCTCACTTATTAGGAGGAATGTAGATATGAAAGTTTAGAACAGTATTCATGGCATCACAAAAAATTAGACATCAAAGTTTTAATGTTTTTGCATCTGTTGTAAGGTATTTAAGAGTTAAAAACATCTGATCAATATAGAAAAGATAAAGTCTTCTCTTTATCAAACGAAACCAATTTGGATTCTTGTGGTTTCATTGAAAGTTCATCATGTGAGATTTTTTCCTATACTGATATTTAAACAATTAGAATGAATAATAAATCAATTACCTGATTGATCTGTCTTTCTATATATTGATGCATGATTAAGAAATTCTTTTTGAGATTCAATTCTTCTGAACATATTGCTTGTTCTTTGTTTGTTGGAAATAAACAAACTCATTCTTCCAAATTATTACAAGATGTCAACAACTAATTACTTTCGTAATTAATTCATTTCGTTATTTTTAACCTCTTCTATAAAGATAAATAAATTTCTCAAGAGAATCAAATGAACTATAGCAAACTTCTCTAGATAAACTCTATTATCCTAATCATATATTTCAAATTAGACCAGTATCAATGGAATCACCTTCTATGATTAGTTCCAGAATAGAAGGTGTTCTTCTCTCACTTTCTACGTCCTTGCTATTTTCTTTAGCTTTTTAGGCCACTGTTAATGGTAATGTCTCTCATTATCTGCCTCTTTGGTTTTGTGCAAGTAGTAACTAACATTAATTGAAACTGATTGGATTTTTGTCAACACTTTTTCTGAAGTGATTTATTTCGACTTTGTGATGTCTCGATGGGACGCAATAACTTTGCCGACGCCACTTTGCCGAAAGATTGTTTTGCCGAAAGGTACTCTTTGCCGAAAGGTTTTATTTTACCGAAAAGAATTTCAAGTAAAAAATATTGACATTTGTTTAGAGTACGGCACCAAAAAATTTTTTAAAATTCAACTGTGTTATATTACGATTCAATATTATATTCTTTTTCGTTCTTCTCATCTATTATATCGTATAGATGACATATATGATATACATATATCTCTTCTCTTTCTTTCTTTTTCGTCACATATGGTATTTTCCAACAGTTCTTGTTTTTTACCTGTTTTTGGAATATACCCTTCGCGTTTATGGTTATTTCGAAATATCCTTCGGATTTTTCCAATTCGTTCACCTATATATAGTGAACATTTTTCGAAATAAAATCAGATGCTGATTTTATATGAGTTAAACTAAGTATCCCGTTAATAAACTGTTACCAGTGAACTAAATTACAATTTGATCATGGATTCAAGTCAAAACAGTGGAAGCGATTCAAGCAGCCATGCTGAAGTGATTAAATCTACAAAAGGTAAGTATATTTACCTTCTGTCAGACGAGAACTAATTATTTCACTTCTCGTGTTGGACCATATAAACCACTAGATTTGGTGGACTGAAATATGAACAAACTACGATGACAAAACAAGTTGTCAGCAAATTATATCTGTCGGCAAAGAATACCTTTCGGCAAAGAGTACCTTTCGGCAAAACAATCTTTCGGCAAAGTGGCGTCGGCAAAGTGTAGCGGACCCATGCACAGTGCCACTTGTTTTGCACACTGACGTGAGAGCGATAACGTAAAAATGAAGCATTATGCACGAAAATAAATCTATAATATAGTATGATAAAGCAATATCCCTGATGGCATGTAAGCAGCATGCTGTTATTTGTTCGATAGATAACGATAAAGAAAAAAAAGTTAAATTAAAGAAACTTTCCGTATAGAGAAGCGCAGTATTTAGACTTGGAACAAATACTATGAGGCGCGAAACTACAAAATGGATATTTTGAACTAACTTCTTCAGGATATAGTGTAAACAAGGTGAATATTGCTTAGATGCGCTAGAATTAACTAGTTACTTATTAACAAAGTTGAATGAACAATTCGAAAGCCAATATTAGTGCCATTTAAGTATCAAAGTCTAGATCGATAAGTTATACATTAGTGCATGATCGACTGAATGCCTTTATATATTACTAGAAGAATGAGATTAAAGGCATTATTGGCCAATACGAGAGTGTAGTAGACAAGGCTTGTGTATTGAGTAAGAATCAGCTAATTTGAAATAGATTTAGAGCGAAAACATTTTAGAATAGGCTCAGTCAAGAATCTCAAAAATAAACATATAGAGAATGCATCGTCTCGTTTTATTCTCAGCTCATTCTTTTTTTATAATGACTACTGTATATTGTAGGGGAATATATAACTCTATTTTTCTAGAAAGTCTTGAGTTTATTCAATGGTTCTTTATGAAAAAAAAGTAGAATATTTTGAGACCGCACATTTTCAATGGCTACGCAAAATACATCTTGCCATTAATTGTTCCACTGATCCAAGTAAATTATATTTTAATAGTATCATAGCTATTTGATAAAGAGACAAGATTCAAAACAATCACACAGTAAATAAGTTTGTATATCTCTTATCTGAGAGGGATGTTCATATCATCATATATCCAATCATTTCTTATGATTTTCAAGCTTCAGACAAAATACGCAGATATTTTGAATACATAGTAACTTGTGCTCTTTCATTTGATATATATTAACGTTAAATTCAAAGGAAGTAAGATTTTTGAACTTATTCGGTAAGAATCCTTTGTAGTGAAAATAGTTTTTCCTTACCAGGAATCATCTGTAAAGAACAAAAGATCGAAGATCACTTTTTTAAACCTATACGGTATTGGTCTTGCTCTATCATCTACTGAACGTCGGTTTTAAAATGATTTCTGATAAAGAACATAGTTATTGAAAGTTGATGTCCAACTAAGTTTCGTCTTTCAAAAAATCTCTAAGTTGAATCAAATTAAATTAAACATGAAAACTTTCATGTCAAACAACTCGAAATATTCCATTAAAATAAGATAAAATAAACGAAAATGATGAATAATTATAAAAGAAATAATTATAGTATTAAATTTGAGAAAAATAACACGAAGAAATAAAATGCAAAATACATCATTTTTCTTATATTGATTTGTAGGATGAAACACTTTTTAATTCGATTGTTTCCTTTTTCCTGCGATTAGTCGAAACGAGAATAAAATGATTTAAAATTTTTCTCATAAAAAGTTCTTTCAAACGAATCATTTTAATATTTATATAAAAAAAAATTAATTAAATAAATGGATGGTAGTTTCGTTTTCACTTTTCTCGATTAGGAACTATTCTATTATTTCCTTTGTATTATAAATAAAAATTTTAAACACATCTCTATTTTAAACAATAAAAACATAGTATCACCTCTCGTCTCTATGCTATCGGTGAAATATTTTTCTTCTTCCTAGCTTAAATTTTTTATTTTGTTGAACAAAATAATTGCTGTTCGTTCAACCAGTGAACTATTATCTATTGAGAGAAAATGGACGGTAGAAGAATGTAAGTATTGATCGATCATTTACTTGTCTTGACTCATCACACAATAGTCTGCCTGATATGTTCTATATAAATATGTGCATATTCTCTTGAGGTCACACAACTGTTCATCGTTCATACTACATACATTCACTTTCATTTTCACTTCACAAATTCATATTATTCGTACTACGATCCATCTTATTTCGTCCGTTTCTTCTTAAATAGATCAATATTCAAATCGAAGAGTTGAATGTTAACTTGACGTATCTTAATTTAAGTAAGTTTTATAATTGTCGATCAATAAATTAGTTCTTGCGATAGGTGAAAAGAAAGCGAGAATTTTTCCCTTTCACAAAGAAAAAGAATACATATCATTAGTGTTTGATCGGACCAGTGGATGATATTTAAAAAGGTTTTCTTTTAGCCTTATGAAGAAAGAGAAGGGTACGGGAAAATACTGTTCGTTAATATACTAGCAAGTGTAAATTATCATACAATAGAATATTTCTGAATAGAACGTAGGATGTTTCTTTTTTTGTCACACGCACTACAATTGATAAAACTGAAATTTAGGCGTGATATCTGTGAAACAGTTCTTAATAATTGTTTTTCTTACATATCGGTATGATGCCCATTCTATTATCCTGTTTCATTTGAACTAAATAGTAAATCATAATATTCATTAAAATCCACATGTTAACTTGGAAAAGCATTCTATGATACGATTAGTTTTGCGAACTACGAGTTAAGCTAGAGTTTTGTTTTATAATAGTTGTAGAATCTTATTTCTGACAGTTCTCGAAAAGTGAACAGATCTATGAAAAAAAATCTATTTTGATGAATGAATTTGCATCGAATCCTTGCGTAATTGCCGTATCCAATTCTAAAGAAGTGAAACATGTTACAGCGTTAATCGAGATCAATTTCCATTACAGATTATCAGACAAACCAGAGCTTTTCATAGTTGAAGTTTTTTATACGAGTAATAAATCTGTCGATTAAGATTGCGCAAACATTATAGAGCACCTATGTTTTTCAACTTACAATCAAAGTTAAGGTATTTCTCAGACTGTTTCAGAGAAATTCACGATAAGCTTTTCAAAAGAAAAAACGTTCAAGTCAATGCCTTGAGAATAAACTGAAATAGACATAAAATGCTATTAATATCATCTTTTATCGAACGTTTGTTATTTGATGTCATTTTTGTTATAGATACGTAATCACAACTGATATCACATCTGTACAACATTATTCGCACGTCTACAAATCACGATTTAGTGATTACATAAGGGCAAATTTAGAAGAAAGGATTTATCATTGGAAAAAATCTTTGTATTCAATATAAAATATTTATATAATATACCAAACTCATCTACAAGAGCACGATGAAGAATTCTATACCAACAATATTGGTTTACATTTGTACAATACTAAATCCTGCACATATACTAACTATGCATGTTAACATGAAATTTTTGTATAAAGATATTAATGTTGAATCAGAATGTGGAAAACTTGATACGGTTCTCATGCATCGACCAGGTCGTGAACTTCTTCGTCTTAAACCTGACAATATCGAACAACTTCTCTTCGATGCTATTCCCAATATAATCGACACTCATCGATCACATGATATCTTTGCTCAGTATTTACGTGATCATGATACACATGTTTTATACATGTCACAATTGCTTCAAGCAACACTCGTTTATAGTAATAAGGCTCGTGAAACATTGATTAATGGTATCATCACTCATTGTTCGTTTAACTATTGTCATGCATCAGCGCAAACAGCGGTGATTCTTAAGCAATGGCTCCAGCAGCGCACATCTTTACAACTCGCTGATGACATAGTTCATGGTGTGGCTTGTTCAAAAAATGAATTGGGAAGATCGAATACTGCTCAAATTCTCCTGAAGATATGTAATAATACTACAAATGAATTTGTTATACCACCGTTACCTAATCTATTGTTTACTCGTGATGCATTTTCTATCATTGAAAAACATGTTTTTATTTGGAAAATGGCGAAGCCTGCTAGGCAAAATGAGCCACTGATATATCGTGTTATCTTCCAATATCATCCTCATCTTTTGACTTCAGGCCTGGACTTAATCGAGTGGCAACATCTTGGCGATAGTCCTGAAGAAGTAACAGTCGAAGGTGGCGATGTAGCTTATATCGGTGACGGTGTGCTACTCATTGGCTGTGGTGAACGAACGAATCGAGCAGGTATTGAAGCAATTGTTCGCACCAATCTTTTCCGTCAAGTGATTGTCATCATGCTACCTGTGCAGAGAGACTTCATGCATCTTGATACAGTTCTCAGCTCTGTGAGCAGTCATGCATTTACATTGCATAGTCCATTGGCTAACACGATGGAAGTTTTTACTATCGAAATCAAGGATAATAATAAGAATTCTCAGAAAAAATGCGAATGGATCTCGCATGGATTCGATATTCGTCAAGCTCTTCGTCATCTACTCAACAAACCTCATCTCATCTTTTATGATGCTCTAGATCAAACAACATCTATTCAAGAACAGCGTGAATGCCGTTTGAATGTACTAGCAATCGATGAATGTCACGTGGTGACATATGCGGGTGGTGATGCTAAGAGAGGTCTTGCAGCTGCAATAAAACGCAATGATACTACATGTAAGGTTGGATTGATTCCACCGAAAGGTCTCTTGGAAGGAGCTGGTGGTATGCATTGTATGGCCAATGCTGTACGTCGTCATCGGTCTCATCAATGATCATTATCGATGTTTATATAGTGACTCTTTCGTAATAGTTTCACGTGAAGTAGTTCTGCTTGAAATTCAGATTTGTATTTGTGCAATCTGTAGTAATGAATTGTGTTCACTTTTTTTTTGTTTACGATAAATCTATTATAGAGGAGCAAAAAAAGCAATAGTTGTCATATTTGTATAGGGGTGTAGTTGTTGTGAATCAATTTTGTTTTTCGATTTCATGTAGATAAAATTTTGAGTCTGATCGACACTTGGGTCTACGGACGCTTGACCGATTGAGAAGGTATTTATTGATTCAGTTTTTTTCTTCTTCAATTTCATCACATAGAGTGATAGAGGAAACTAATCATATCTTTACTGCAGTTTTATGCGTTTAATTTCTACCATACATCTTAGCTTAGTGTTCTTTATTAAAACATGAGTGACTTCTAACAAATGTAGATCGTTAGAGAGAAGACCTTAATTTTATATGCATGTCTTGATCGATTGAGTTCAGCTTTTTATGTTAATTATGACGCAAGTGAAAAAGATAAGACGAATACAAAGATGCTGAAGCTTGTTTTGTGTAAAGAATGTCAAAGTTAAAGTATTATGAGTCCTACTGACTTCATCGGAATGAACCATTCAAAGAATCTTCTGGTTCCCATAATACGAGATAAATATGTAATCTATATATCATATGGTCCATATAAAATCGATCACTTAGTATTTACAAAGCTGTAAATTTCAATTTATTTGAATAACCTGATTTGTAATTGAAAAGCCTGATATAACGATCCACAAACATTTTCTTCACTTTTGCACATGCACGAAATCGAAACTTTTAGATTGATTCTTCATATTTTGCAAAAATCACTTTTAGCTTCAAATTAATTTTCTAAAATCTTTTTTAACATTGTGAAACTGAATTACAAATAGTTCTCCACAGATACAGTCACAAAAACGCAGGAGCTTCAAAATCTGCTTTTAGGAAGAACACTTTCTGTAGGAGAGTACAGGAGCAACAATTGTATGCATGCAAAGAGCTTTTTTCTATAATGTCCTCTACTCTTCACGGTTCGTCTTCCTTCTTAGCAAGTTTCTGATGATTACCTGTAATACTTTAAACTTGATATGTTCCAAGTGCTCATATGACTTGCTGCTGATTTAATAAAGAATATGCGATACGTTCACCGATTTAAACTAGATTATGAGTTCAAAAATCTTTAGAGTATCTTGACAATAAATAATACTAATTCTTCCAACATATCAGCTTGAGAAAATTGCTTATAATTCAATTTCACAACGTTAAAAAAAAATTGGGGAATTGGATTTGAAGCTAAAAGTGATTTTTGGAAAAATATAACAAATTGTTCTAAAAGTTTCGGTTTCGTGCATGTGCAAAAGTGAAGAAAATGTTTGTGGATCATTATATCAGGCTTTTTCAATTACAAATCAGATTATTCAAATAAATTCAAATTTACAGCTTTGTAGAGAATTTCATGATGCATCTTTTAATAAAACAATAAAGCTCAAGGAGTGAAGATTTACTTTGAATATGGGCGAAATATTAAGTGATCGATTCTTTATGGGCCAATCTATACAAGGACAACAAATAAACAAGTGATTATTGATAAAAACTAAGATATATGAAATAAAATCGATAAATGATATTATTTATTTCTTTTATCAAAGTTTGATAGTAATAAACAAATTTAGTTATTAAAATCGCTCTTTGTTTATAATTGAATTTTTAATTTAAAGTTCTTCATTACAATTTGAACATTTTGAAGTACCTAAAATCAAAATTAAAATTTTACTCTAAAGAGAATGTTTTTTTCATCAATTAAACCTTATCAACATCATTTGAAGCATCAATTCGTTTAACTAAATTGTCTCTCTCATAAAATTGAATTGCTGATTGAGTTAATTTATTAAAAGTATCAATTCTAAAATTAAAATATTAAATCAATTCACAAAATATTTATTATAAATTTACCGTTTTTTTATATTTTCTTCATTATCATCACTTCGACCACTTTTTTTACCACGTTCAAGACAACGATCAATAGCAACCTTTTAAAAAAATATTTAATCATAAAATAAAAACAAAATTAATATATTTTTTACTTTTTCATCACAATCAAAAACCAAAAAACATTGAATATTAACTCTATCATCCATAATTTTTTGCCATTCATTAATATTATCTCTATCTCTAGGAAACCCATCGATTAAAAAATTTTGTTCATCACTATCTCTCATTACCTTGATTAAGATAAAGAAAAAAAAGTCAAGAGTTAAATATTTTAATTAAAATCTAAATATACATTTTCAAGTAATTTACAAGTGATGTCAGAAGGTACGAGAGAACCGTTTTTCATATGATCATTAATTTCTTTACCTAAAACTGAACCAGGTTTAGCTGCTTCAACTCGAAGAATATCACCAATAGATATATGAACGTAATCATACATCTATAATGAATAAAATTTCTTTTATTCTTCATAAATATTTAAAACACTACCTTAGCAATTTGCTTACATTGTGTACCTTTACCTGGATTAAATAACATAATAAAAAAAAGAAATAACATATAAAAAAACATATACCAGCTCCTGGTACACCTACTACAAATATCACATTTGGCTTTCTTGTTGCCATAATAATAATCAATTTTATATATCTAGAAAAATAGATTTTATACTTAAACAAAAAACTTTTATTTGAATAAGATTGTGTATTATTTATCAGTTTTTATTGGTTTTCTTGCATATATATTTTTATAATCATGCGCGAACGAGACAAATCTGTAGAATTTATTCAAAATGACTTGAGAGATTGTAGCACTCTGATGAAAAGGATATTTTTGAATATGGATCCAACGTACTTTCAAAACTAAGAATCTTTAGAATACCATTGATCACCAAATATTACCGTTTGTATTTTAATTTTTTTTAAACTAAATAAGAAAAATGTTCCATATTGTCTTTTACCTTTAGTACTTTAGTTATGTTGCAATCTAGCAAGAGCAAGAAAATAAATAATATGATGAACTGTTTTTTGCTCGATTTAGTATATTTACTTGTAATTCATCATTAATTTCATGTTTAACACCTTTTTCATCCAAAGTTGACGAGAAGTAACAAATGTAGTTAATCAATCAGGATATCTTTCAGAAAAAAAAACTAATATTTTATCATTTAATTTTATATTCAACCTAAACCAAATCTTTTTAATAATATTTAAAAACCCTTTTGTAAAATTTTTCATTTGATTGGTTTTCTTTTTCAACATCAAGGATTTGTCTAATACTTATTATATCCTTACCAGCATGACATTAAAGGTATAAATCAGGATAATAGTGAATGTTTCAGTTTTTTTCAGTTTGATTTTGAAGTTTCTCAAAAGCTTCAATAGCTCTATATGATAATAATAGATGAAAATGATCAGTTAAGTGTACTTTTAAATTAAGTTGCTTTTCAAAATAATAATATTCAACTATGAAGGACTAAATTGAGATGAGTATTATTTTTACCATAATTCTTACACTGAAACTAAAAAAATTTAAAATCACTTACAGCTTTTGAACCTTTCTGTTAAATCCTTAATCGAACTAATATAAAATTTAGATCATTCGCTAATAAACAACATTTTAAAAATAAAAAAAAAGTATAAGAATATATAAATAATCTATTACATTTGATTTGTCAAAAAAAACAAACTAGGGTCAATAATACCCGTGCATTTTAACGTGACATAGAATAACAAATGAAAAGAAGAGAATAATAATATTTTATGTTATACTTTTCTACAAAATATTATTGAATCATCGAAAAGAGAAAAAAAATAATTTCTTTTTTATACTTTTGTTGCTTTGAATATATTCAGAACTAACAGATCTCCTCGATAAACTTCGATAGGTAAATATATTCATTTGAATAATTCAATACAATAATGATCTATTAATAGTAGAAGATAAACTAAGCTTGATAAAAAAATACAAAAAGAATCAAGCACAAAGGTCAATAAGAACACCTCTCGACACACTACTTATGAAAAATAACTATCATTATAATAATTTTCTTTTTAAAATAGAATAAAACAATTTTATAAAAGTTATTATTTATATTATTCAAAACAAATCTTCTTAAATTTATTTTAAAAAAATTATCGTCTGATGCGTACACTGTGAAAACTGAAAAATCAGTTTATACATTTAAAAACTTTGATAAAATCAAGAAATATGAAATTTTCAAATAACGAATTAGAATTTTCTTCTAATTGGTATTACTAATTGAACTAAAACTATTTTTTGTGGAACTCACATATTTTTTTGAAGAAAAATAGTGAGTGTAAGTTTTAAGTCGAGGTTTTTAGGGCTCCCCCCCCCCCTCCTTTACAGACATCCCCATTACAGACACCTCCCCCTTACAGACACATCTCTGTTACAGACCCTAGCAACCAAAGTCAAAGAGCATGGCGTGTGCTTTGAAATTGATGAGAGGGGGGAGCAAAGAGGGAAGATAAATAAAATGAAGATTTTTACATAAGTTTTCCTAGATAGTAGGGCGACGAAAGAAAAGAGCAATCAAGATCACTACATGTTTTGCTTAACAGCAAACAAAAACTGATGGTTGTTTAGTATATTTCTTCTGAAAGTATGTGAGTTCCACATTTTAGTCCCAAAGGGACTGCGCTGACAAGCTTTTTTATTAGTGCTTCACCCAACTTTGAGTATATGGCCTTTTTCTCTTGAACATCTTATTCCAATAGAATTTGTCAAATTTTACAAAATAGAAACTTAAAAAAGACAAATATAATGTTCCTATAATGTCTCTAGTATTTTGATTTTTCTAAGATTAATAAACAATATTCTTCAAAGAAAAAAACAACATACAATCAGATTGAATCTTAAGTCTTAAGTAAAAGACCATACAAGAATCAATCAAATATATGAACATAGGTATACGTCAAAATTTTGATTTTTAATTGCGTTATATCATTCGATTATCTTATAAGTTTAATATACATATCACGTCTAGAGAATCTCTAATGTATTATTTTATACTTGAATATATACATACTAGCGAATTTATTCCATGGCATAATGTTATTAATAATATTTTAACTATTTACTATACAAATAGGATAAGTATAAAATCAAGTTTTTACTCTTTCGAAAAAGTCGATTTCTGTGCGGCAAAAAATTAATTACGGGGTAAGTTTTTTTGGCCACCTTGTACTAAAACTTGAATATATAAAAAACCTGAATTATTCCAATATAATATGCCATTCATTGTTTTAAAAGCTAGTATCGTTTGGTAATAAATTGGAATGTATTTCAGGGGTAAGTATAAGTATTTTCAATCTCATCAAAGATTGCTTTTTTTTCTAACGTAAGTGATATTTCCAAGACTTTTATTTATCCGTCAGATTGTAATTACATTTTCAAAAACAAAATGACGCATGTCTGGCAAAGCAATGAATAGACAATCTTTCGTTTCAATCGTACAATTAAAGAAATCTTCTGATATTCTAACAAGGTAAAAATATAAGGATATAAGTATTCAAGAAAATGCAACTGTTCAGAACGACGCTTTTTTGATAATCAAATAGAAAAGAATACGCCTTGGACCTATGGTTTTCGTGTCGTTTCAAAGATTAATAAGTTTTCTCAGTAGTTTTATTTTATTAAGAAGACAAACTGACTTCTGCGATAGAAATCACTATAACGCATTAGGATGCGAACAATGACTAGAAATGGGGCAAAATCATTGAGAATCGTTAGCAGTCATCAGAATATCAAAAGTCAGTAGAAATCATTTTCTATTACAGAAAACCTTAAATAATAGAATTAAACACAAAGCTATGATTTCCATACTGATTTCTTAGAACGAATGCTTTATGTATTGCCCAATCAAATTCGAGAAAATTGTTTGTTATTTTTGTAACGAGAAAATGATGAAGTTGTTCCGACAGAATCACTCCAATCGGAGAGAGATATAACACTGATAATCACCAAAAATTAACAATGGATGAGTATGATGTAGTGATTTATGGGATTTTTCCTATCATCACTATACGTATATTAGACTTGTCTCTAGTTTCGTTTCTTCCTTTCTTTATATTATTTTTCCAATATATATTGGAACATTCCCAGCCTTACATAGTGTGTACATATATATATATAAGAAATATTTTTGTCACAATGTTTTTTTCGTCTTGTGAATTAACTAGATTCTCTATCTCGGTTTCTTCCTCGACTTCTATCTTGACACCAAGACATGACAAAAAATAATGAGCCGTATATCTAATTACAACTGAACATACTCTAAAAATCATAATACAACTGCACTAAATTCATTAATTTTCGAATAGTAAATATAGAGTCTTGTCCAGTTTGTGATACACTTTCATGTGAAAGTGTTGGAATTTAAGAATAAACCGATATTTTATTTATTAATTGCTAATTACTACTAACTATTAATTAATTATTAATTAACTACAATATAAATATAAATGTTTTTTACTAAAATGTAGCTCATTAAATTCTACGTCGAATGGTACATAGAACGTCTTTCAACTGTTGTAAAATAACGTCAAAATTATCCGAATACTAAAAATATACTAAATTTTTTTTCCGCTTTATTTTACAGTGATTAATATTTTGACGATAACATCATCATCATCACTCAATGAAAATCAAAAAGTTTTTTTTTT
>JAJEKB010019573.1:0-22083 GCA_022393335.1 Macrotrachela quadricornifera
AACCTTTTTCGAGGGTTCGGTAAGATACCTATTTTTTTTACAGTGCACACTCTAAAAGTGAAAATTTATCAGAGAGAAAACGCGAAACACGCTCAGAACGACATTTTTATTTTGAGCGTGAATGGGTCACAATTGCGGTTCCCGACTGAGCGTTTAAACGCCCTTTTCAGCGTGCCTTGTCTGCTTGGATATATCTGCCTTCCTTTGAGCTACCTAAAAGTACTTCATGCAAGGCTTGTTTGAGTTAGCAGCTGGAAAAACATAATTTCAAGTGCTAGAAATCAACTGAAAACTTCAGACACCATTGAAAACCGCTGCAACACTCAAAACAGAGTTAGGTAAATTAAGTCAATTTTGACGTTGCCAGAATGGCTTATTAGAAATTTTCCACTATGCTATCTTAATTTAGCTGACTTGAAGAAAAACTTTGACAATCATGACCTCACTTGATCGATTCGAGAAAAACTTTTCAATGAATCTGACTTGGGTGACTTGGCAAATTCTTCCAGTGACTCTAACTTGATTTGACTTGTCATTAAAAGTTTTTGCTTCTCTTTTTCTAACTTATGATTTTTTAATACATTAAGCCACTGTAATAAATCATTACATGAATTTTACTGGTATGTTGATTTTTAAAACTCCTCTACAGAGTGTCACATAATCATTCTGCTTCTTCTAGCAACTTCAATTGTAAATGATATTACAAAGTATTATATACCATATCAAGGTCTATTAAAAACTGGATCAGTGGGTGTATTTAATAGACCACACAACAAATATTGGCTATTAGCTTACCTAAAATGTTTTTTCCTATATGCCAAAATGAACTGACATTTTACAATTTGAAGTCTTCATGTACAGTTTCATAAAAAAATAGTAGCAGACCCAGGATCTCTATCAAAAACTGCATTTAGAGGGATGTTCTTTGCAATTTTGACGAAAAAACTGTTGGAATAACATCATGGATGAGTACCATGCAGGTCCACGTATCCACTATTACTTTTCATGGACTACATACATGAAGAATAAAAATTGTAAAATATCAGCCAATTGTGGCATTTACTAAAAAACATTTCAGTAATTTTAATCGTCAATAATCGTTGTGTGGTCTCTTAATTACACGCATAGATCCAGTTTTTAATGAGCTTTCATATGGTATCTAATACTTTGTAATATCATTCACAACTGAAGCGGCCGGGGGAGGGGACGTAAAGGTTATGCAACATTTTGTGTACTATGGTTTGGTATACACTTCACGAAACCATTGATAGTTCCGCAGGCCGCACGATGATTCTTCATGCATTGTACGAATCCATATACAGTTGCTTAAGGGTCCCTCCCTCAGAAATGATTTCCAACTTAGAATGGGTTTTTTGAGTTGAAATTTTCAGGGATGAGTAATCCCGGTGAGATACGTTTCTGATAAAAATTTCAGTTCGATTAGTCGTACTAGACCGGAGTTTCAACTGCATCATAGGTAATTTTTGGCCTTCAGGAAAATCGACATCGCTCCCTCGTAATACAAGCTAGGAGGCTCGGAGGTGTCTCAAATTAAAGCTATTGTCAGTATGCAACGTTTCATCAGACAGAATTTTTGAATTGTGTATTATTGATTTTTTTATTAGTGTTTTGGTACACATGCCTTTAAATCAGCACAAAAAAACGGTAATCCAACGACAGTAAAACCAACTTTTCTCAGCTCAGGAGTTGACTTTAAAAAAACTGGTCGATAAAAAGTTTACTCTGGTCGAGACCTTTAAAAAAAAAAATTATTGAATATACCTCAAGATATGAATGAGTGATCCCAGTTTTTCTAATTGAAAGCTACGCTTTGAGAAAAACGCAAAAGAAGTTTTAGAAATGGTTTTTTACAGCCAAATTCTAAAAAGAACATGTTAACATGGTATATTTTCAATATATGTCAATGGACTTTTTTAAAGCGCGTAACAGGTGAATAAGCTAACGCCATCTATCATACTTAATATAGAAAAATGTTATCCGCTATGTGGTTATATGGAACAATAAGCATTTTTCAAAAACTGAAAACCATAAAAATTTCTTGCAAAACAGGGTAGTAGGGTGGAATTTTTCACGATAAGTCTTTTCAAACCTGGCCATTTTTCAAAAAATCATACATATTCTGAAAGAGGAAATTTCAGCCCACCTTCCTACACTCTAAAAAAATAGGAACTTTACCGAACCCCAAAAAAGGTTCGGTAGATGATAAAAAGCTTGCAAATGTGTTCGAAGTTTAAAAAAAGAATAAAAAAATACACAGAACCTTTAAAGGATCTTACCGTGTGCCCAGGTGAAGATCCCTTTTTCTTCGAAACTTTTTTAAGTTTCGTAGACCGAAAAATAGGTTTAGTACGAAAATTCGAAACCTTTAGAGTTTCGATTTAAACCTCGTTGTTTCGTACTGGGTTTCGTGTAAAACTATTATATTTAGTACGAAACTCTAAAGGTTTCGTAGTTTCCTACAAAACCTATTTTTTGGTCTACGAAACTTAAAAAGGTTTCGAAGAAGGAAGGATCTTCACATCGGTACACGGTAACATCGTTTAAAGGTTCTGTGTATTTTTTTATTCTTCTTTTTCAACTTTGAACACATTTGCAAGCTATGTGTCATCTATCGAACCTTTTTTGAGGGTTCGCTAAAGTTCGTATTTTTTTTAGAGTGTATACTAAAAACTCAATATTGATATATTTTCAAAAAAAGCCATTTTCTAAAAGGGGGGGGGCTTAAATCAACTAATGGTTCAGTATATTTTTTACAAAGCTATTAATAGTTTTCCAATTTATCTAAAGGTTTGGTATACATAGTACGAAAACCATCACTAGTTTCAAAAGCTACATAGTGGTTTCGTATGGATTGTACGCAACCATTGATGGTTTCGTAGAATATCTAAAAGTTTCGTATATCTTATACGACGCCATTGACAATTTCATGGATATTCCAATGGTTTGGCATATCATTTACGAAGCTATGTGTGGTTTCGTAAGCGTTGGAAAGGTTTCGCACACATTTTACGGAACCATTGATAGTTTCGAAAGCCATATAATGATTTCTTATACGTTGTATTACATCACTAATAGTTTTATATCATCTGAAGATTTCATTCGTTTTATACTAAACCACTATTAATTTTGCAGGTTATCTGAGGGTTCCGAACTAATTTTACGAAACCATTAACAGTTTTGTACAGCATCTAAAGGTTACGTATATCTTGTACGAAATGATGAAGAACTCCGCAAGTGATGCTATGGTTCCGCACATAGTTTACGAAACCATCAATAGTATTGTAAAACATTTAAAGGTTCCGTGTATCTGATACAAAGCCATTGATATTTTCCAGGATGATCCAATGGTTCAGTATATCTTTTTCAAAGCCATGGATAGCTCCATAAGCGTTGCAAAGGTTCTGCACACATTTTACGAAACCATGGATGATTTTGAAAGCCGTTTAACGGTTTCGTATAAGTTATACGAAACGATTAACAGTTTTGCCAATGATCTGTAGGTTCAGTATACATGTTACAAAATCGTTGTCAGTTTCGCAGAGCATCTAAAGTTTCTGTAAAAGTTCTACAAAGTCATTCATAGTTTCGTAAGTTCCCTAATACTTCCGATCGCACTGTATGAAACTAGCTATGTGTTCGTAGAAGACATGTCCAACCGTTACAGCATTCACGAAACTATGATTAGTTTCGTACGATATATGCTGAACCTTTTGATGTTGAACGAAACTTTCGATGAATTCGTATGAGACATACCAAACTTTTAGTTGTTCCATGAAACTATCAGTGGTTTCGTAAAATGTCACAAGGTTTAGCATAGATTGTAGAAAACTGCTCAAAATTTCATGAATGATGTAATTGTTCGGTATAACTTTTACAAAACCATGGTAAGTTTTGTACACTGTGTCCAGAACTATTAGAGCAACTACGAAACTATGAATGGTTTCGTAGTACTTCTACGAAACCTTTGCATGTTACATGGAACTGTCACCGATTTTGTGCAAAAGATACGAAACTACCAAAAGTTTAGTACACGATCCACGAAACTTCTAGAAGATTTCGTAGTAAAAGTTCGAAACCCTCTTCGATTTTCCGACCTTAAAAAGATTCTGTATGAAAAATACAAAACGATTTTCATGCCACGAAACTTAAAATTGTTTCGTAAGACAGTACCAAACCATTAAAGTTCGGTAGAATACCTTTTTTTTACACTGTATTTGTTTTCTTTTTGATGCAAGGATTCAATATTTCGAGTTTTAGTATATAAGTCGGTGTCCAGGTTTTACTTTGTTCATGATCGTAAATATCAGTATATTTAGGGTCTGAATCATTCTCATCTCGTTCACTAGTGGATTATAGTATTTGTTTGGGATTTTTACTGTTTCTGCTACTATAGCTGTTCTTATAAGTAAATCTGAAAAGAACTGTTCATAGAAGGACACTAAAATGTTAAAATTCAAAGTGTCGCAGCATTCGAAATTATGAATAAAATAATTTAGACAGATGTTTTCTTCATGAAGTTAGGAGTAACGGACTGTCTTTTTTCGAGACAAAACTGATATATTGTAATAAAAGTGACGATAAAAGCATTTTACCCCTTTTTATGTACTCTATTTTACCGGTAAAAGAGAATTTGCTATTTGTTATCTGAGATGTGGTTTTTGTCTTCCCTTTGTTATGTATTGTATTTCTGATGTTTCGAAGGACATGTCCTTCTTGGTCAGGCGGTTACAAGAAAAGACAAATTGCAAACGAGAAAATTCACAAGAGACATATATCTTAGTATATAAATGAACATTCTTTTTGCGTTTTTTTATTTTTCAATAGTGGAATGGACGACGAAGAAGAAAATAGGTAATATATTTTCTTTGTGTTCAAACTATGATCTTGTTGTCGTCCGTTCCACCCAATGGGGAAGCAGCAGACTTGAATTAGAAAAATACAATAAAATATAAAAAGTGGTGTGAAATAGTGCAAATTAGCTTAAAGTAGCTCAAAATACTTTTAAATTACGTCAAAGTACTTGAAAAATGTGTCAAAGTACATTAAAATTACGTCGAAGTACTTTAAAGTATGAGGAAGTACTTACAATTACGTCCACGTACTTCAAAGTGTTCTGTTCAGGGAAAATTTGCACAGAAACAGAACACTTTTGTTCTGTTTTTGGGAATTATTCTCATAACAGAACGTTTTTGCCCATTTTTTGGAACGATTCCCATAGCAGAACATTTTTATTCTGTTTCTGGGAACTATTTCCATTACAAAATAAAGGTGTTCTGTTCCTAGGACTTCATTCTCATAACAGAACGATTTTGTTCCGTTTTTGAAACTTAAAGTAGTCGAAGTAGCCCAAAGTACTTCAAGTGGCTGGGAGTAGCTTAAAGTAGCTCAAAGTACATGTAGAGTAGCGTAAAGTACTTTAAAGTAGGTCAAAGTATCTATGAAGTAGCTCAACATATGCGTAAAGTAGCTAAAAGTATTTCAAGTTTTAAAATCTGGCTGTTTCTCCCTTGATTCCCCCACTGAAAAATAAAAAACTCTCAAAGAGAGTTCACTTATATGCTCATGCATGTGTGTTTTATGTGTTCTTCGTTTGTGATTTATCTTATTTTGTAACAAGCTGACCCAAGAACAACGTGCGCTTTGAAAAGTCATAAATAAGTTATATAGGTAAGGGAAGAGATAAATTCAATCTCAGATAAATGTTATGTCCATCCTAACAATCACTAAAATGTTGTTATTCTGACATGATACTATTCGTATTCTTGCACTCATACTCTATCCATATTAGTGTTCTCCATAGGTACATTTTTTAAATTGTGGCTCGGAAAATTCTTAAAGATTCCAACTCTAACTCTAAGTCTCTTCTCAAAATTTCCATTCCAATTCCAGTTCTGATTTCGACTTCGACTTCGACTCTTTTGGAGCCGGAATTGGCGTTGGGGGTTTCGTGCAGATTACCAACCTATAGACACATAGTAAACATATATTTGATTGGTTGATTAATAGAAAATTAATACAGTGTGAAGTGTTATAATTTTTCATGTCTGATTTAAAAAAGCAGCAAGTTAGCCATAAGAAAACGCCGCATTTTACTTTTTATTTTTTATCATTTAATACATTTTGTTAAATAAATAAAATATACCACAACAAGTAGTATAAAAACCTCTGCGATGTACAAATGAAAGCTTATAACATAGTTACAATTCTTGTTTGCAAAATAGACAAAATTCTGAGTGCTCAGTTTTTGATGCTGTGAAGAAGGTCTTTTTTGATAAGCGACGAATTCTTTTTCTTTTTCTTTCGGTAAATGAGCCACATCAAAGATTATGATCGATGAACGAATATAGGTCAACTGACATGTGAGCCAATTAAAACAATCTTGAAAGAAATAATGATAGAAACTACGATTCATTAACTGATCAACACATTCACGGCGATTCGATATTCTTAGAAAATAACTTTAAGAAATTTATTTTCATGTGCATTCACTTGCTCATAAATGTACTAGTTGGGCTTTTCAGTATGTGTTGCTAGTTCTTTTTTTATTTTTCTTGGTTGTATCACAACATAGGCAGTGTTTCAGGTTGAACTGAATGATTACTGAAGTTTGCTTTTGTCTTTCTTATGTATTCGGCAGTAGATACGAGATAAACGAAACTAAATTTCGATATTTTTCTTTCGCAATTTTTTCATAGCTTTATTTTTACTCTTTCTCTCGGATGTATAAAAGCAAATGAAAGTTTACAATAATTTATATGTTATTCTCTTTCTCGTAGAGAAGAGTCTTAGAAACATAAATTGTTTGCTTGCTTGATTGCTTGTATGTCCTCACAAGGTCAAACAAAACATTTTATAAATATTTCCTATAAAACGCAACCAAAGGGTAATTGGGGTCGAGAAACTTGAATCTGATGTTAGCTTTTTAAAATCTTTGTAACGATCATTGTTTTACACATGAATCACTTGTTTGCAAAAAAAAAATTTATAAGGGTTGACCGAAAGGTAATCAAGGTCAAGGAATACAAAACTGAAGCCAGTTGCATAAACATTTTTTGAAGCTCAAGTTTTCAAACAAACGACAAATGTTTAACAAAAAGCATTTGTTTTTTTATGAAGTTTGGTCAAAAGCAGTTGAGGTCAAGAAACTTGAATCTGACTTTGGTTTTTTTAATTTTATAAATGAATAGCTTGACGGTAGTTGAGAAACACGATTGCTATGAGAAAGAGCTGAGCGATTCTTTAGACGAGCGTTACTTGTTTGAAGAAACTGATGCAGAAGACAGTAGAAACTCAGTGAGTAATATGGGTGCCTTAGACGATCATTTTCCAAGAATGCAAGTTGAATCCTCAAGCTCTGAGGAGGAAGATCTTTACTCTTCGGTATACCATTCAAGAATCTGAAACCTCGTCCAAGACAATCAGCATCTCATTCGAAGTGTAAACTTGCTCATCACAAGATCGAAGAAAAGGAAGGGACCGCACGCAATATCTGAAGACGCTGTACTGATTGTTATGAGAAAAACAGGGAACAGCAATCAAGAAAAGCGTGCCATGCAACAAAAAAGAAAATAAAAACTTTCTGTTCTTATTGTAACAATTTTTTATCTTGGTTGTTTTAACGGCAAACATTACTGTATGCAATAAAGAAATTAAAAAAAATAGTGAGACAGAGTAGATCACACATTACGTATAGTCTCGTGCCAAAAAAAAAGGAAAAAAGCGTTTTTTTCTGCTAAGTTTCTTGCTAAAATACAGTGGGACCCACCAGTAGACTTCATTGCCGTGAATGTGTTAAACAAGGGAAGGATTGTTTTCAGGTACCAGAAATTGATGTTTTTCTCAGGGTGAGAAAATCGGTCACTTAGAACTGTATCTATTTTTAAAAAAATCCAACTATGCCATAAGGGTCTGTTTCATAAATTGTAGAGCTTTTCACGATGCCATCTGCAGCATATATTGTTTATTCAATACAATGTATTAAGTGATGAAAAAACGAAAAGCAAAATACAATCATTTATTATTAACAGCTTCCGGTATGCAAAATTGGCGATACTTCACACTTTATTAGTTTTCATTTAATCACGTAACCTATTGTATGTTTTCTATAACAATAAGAGTGGAGCTTGACTGCTAGAATACGAATATACTAAAATCAAAATAATAACTTTTATTGTATCAATAAAATAGAATTCACAAACAAGTAGCAAAATATTTTTGTCGCCTACTTTATTAATATTGAAGTTGATTGATATAGTATAAACTTCACCATGATAACTACCATCTGAGATAAAATGAATATTAGTAAAATACGCTATAAACCACTATGAGCCACTTTAACCTCCGTTTGCATTGAATTTATTATCAATCGACAGAGCTGTAAATTATCCGCTCATAGCACCCTACTACAAACCATTTTCTTTAAAAAAGTTATGATAAAGCAATCAAATATCATTTCAATCTGTCCACTATAAGCCACTATAACCCACCATAATACTATAAGCTACTAGGAACCACTATACTCCATTATAGGGCGTTATAGTCCGGTATGAGCCATTTTCATTTTCGATAGAAAAGTTGGTTTTACCAGTTTATTAGATTAGACATATTTGGATCAAATTAAAACTCTCACTGCTAAGCAAACAAGTTTAAAATATGAGCTATCTTAAGCGTGCAAAAACAGAAATATTCGACTTTCAATTTTACTGTTTATATGAGACGGCTCTAATACAAATGTCATTAAAATTGAAAGTCGAATTGTTCTGTTTTTGCACGCTTAAGATAGCTCATATTTTAAACTTGTTTGCTTAGCAGTGAGAGTTTTAATTTGACCCAAATATGTCTAATCTAATAAACTGGTAAAACCAATTTTTCTATCGAAAATGAAAATGGCTTGTAGTGGAGTGCTGTGAGTGGGCAATTTACAGCTCTGTCGATTGATAATAAATTCAATGCAAGTGAAGATTAAAGTGGCATATAATGAGTTATAGCATATTTTACTAATACCCGGAATCAAATAGATCAGCTTTGGAGAACGAAGGAATCATACTAACTTATTTTCAAGTTGCACCTGCGGAACATCTTTAGACAGTGTAGGAGACGAATTTATGTGTTATTTTGCTACTCAAAACTGTTTTTTTTGTATAGCCACTGCATCATATGCCCAAGAAACAGCTTGGTTGGCAGAACGATATCTTTTTGAGTCAACAGCATTAGCTATTAACAACATGTTCGGAATTTACCGAATCAGTGAAGGAGAATTATCAGTCAAGGATTGTCTTGCTGCTATGGATTGTGTTGTTGCTCGTCACTCAGTATTACGCACTCATCTTTGGTTTGACTATGAGACTGAATGTTTGCATCAGTTAATCTTAGATTCAAAAGTTGTTGGCCGACCGTATTCTGTAGTTATGAGTATAGCTGATAATAATACCGACGAGTTAATCAAATGGGAGGAAGAAGTACCGATAGAACATGATCGTGTATTCCGCTGTCATTTTATTCGGATCGGTCATGATAACAAGGAGATAATGAAAGTTGGAGACGTACTCATAATTAATTTTCACCATGGTTCAATGGACGGCCGGTCAATTCATCTCTTCCTGACAGAACTGAAATTGGCTTATACAGATCCAGTGACCTATGCTCAACAAACAGAAATCGACAACAATACGCTACAATATATAGACTACTCAGTGTATGAACGAGCGTCAGTGCATGATGTGTCATACTGGCTAGAGGCCTTAAGGGGTTATCCGTGGGATCGCCGTTTGAGCCTTCCATATGATATTCAATTGGAAAATAGTGCCCGTCGCACAGGGCATGGCTCAAGTAAAATGAGTCAAGTACCGAATGCTATCGCTCATGCAATGTTTGCGTATGCTAAAAAGTATGAGGCAACTATGTATCAACTAGGTCTTAGTTGTTTTTATGTTTTTCTTGCACTTATATCTTCTGATAATCTTGATGTATGTATTGGCACCGTTAACCTCAACAGGTATCGACCTGAACTCCAAGATGTTCTTGGAATGTTTGTCAACATTTTACCTTGCCGAATCTCATTTCCCAGTACTCTTTGGGATCTTTCACTTGCAACCGTGCTTGCTGAAATACGTCGACGATTTCTTGATGTCGTTCAACATTCCAACGTTCCATATGCCAAAATTTTAGAATGTCATCATGTACCGCATATATATCAACAACATCCGTTCCTAAACATAGTCTTTATGACTGAAACATCACGTGACTATATCCACAAAGAAGACTTTGATCTCAGTATGAAGTGTCGTATGGAAAGAAAAGATCATAATGCACTCAGCGTTGCTAAGTTCGATCTTCTCTTTTGGCTTGACTGTAATATGAACACGTTTGAGATTGCTCTTAATTGGGAATACGCGAGCGACCTTTTTAATTCGACGACTATTGACAAACTCGACCAACAATTTCAATATTTACTGGCACAACTTTTTCAGAATACAATAACTCCGTTTCATATACGTCTCGGAGCGCTTGAAAAAATCGTCATTAAGCCGACTCCAACGGAGCAACGTGTACGCACTGCATTTGCACAAGCTCTTCATATTGACGATGAAAACAAGCTAGATATGAATATCTCTTTCTTTATGCATTCAGGTGCCACTTCACTGAGAGCGATGCAAGCAATTGCTTTAATTCAACGTGATATCTGTTTTACATTCACTGAGGATTTATTTTTCTTTAATCTTACCATCAAAAAATGTGCAAGTGCCATCGAGCGGCTCTTAACGGAAATGCCAACCTGACATCGATCATCTCCATTCACAATGAACGAACACATTTTCTAACATTTTAGCTTTACGCTTGTAACAGGCATCGTATAACTCACATATTCAGAAATAAACTACCATTAAAAAGACTTATCAACATTGCACACTACAATAAAAAATTTCCGCTTCCCATGTCAAACAATTCGCTGTAGAAACGACCAGTCCTGTGGTATTCCGAAGATTTTATAGGAGCACTATTCCATGTCGAACTTTTTCGTCACCTTCCTGTCATAATCGTCCAGGAATGAGTAGGAAGCTTCCGTAAAAATCCATGACATCCACTACAGACGCGCCTACCATCGATCATAACAGATACTACTGGACTTGATCTAATTTCGTCCGAATATTTGCTGGCAGATTTTCATAGCCGCCCCTGCCACTGTATTCGACTTGATTCCTGTGGAATACAGTGCCAGGAATCAGTTGACTATCATGGCATCTGTTTCTCAACCGATTTTCGATTTTATAAACCAGTACGTAATGGATATATCGAAAACAGATTTCATATCAACGGTAAAGTCCTCCAAATTTAAAGATATTCTGTAAATATATTTTTCAATCCTCGAATTGATGTTTAATCTAAAATCGATTAGATTTCATTCCACAAAATAACCGCAGCCGACAATATTTTTCTAAGCAAGTGAGTTGAAATTCGATTTAAAATCAATTTAACACATTCAAAGCGATTCAGTTTTCTCCAAAATATTGAGTCCGTTCGAGGATCTACTCATTATAAGTACACCTATTTGCCATTGCATTATCTTCTACCGATTATTTATCGTCCTCTTCTTCCCATCATCACATCATGAGTCACGTTTTTGTAATTAAAAGAGAAATTCCTTATTTCATTCTTTCGTTCTTTGAAATTCCTAGATAGTACATGCAGAGAGGAAAATTCTCAGGTTTTCTCCCTTTATATTGTCTCTCTACTTTTTCATATATAAAAACAAAAAGAGTTGCTTCAAAAAAAGTTCAAGCGTGGTGAAGCGTATGGACTTCAAAATCAGGAAGGCATAAAATTGATCATGTGGAAAGACAAAAAAGATGTTTTAATGATTTCCACAAAGCCTTCGCATTCAGCAGATGTAGTTGATATTGGAAAAACAAGTTTCCAGAATGAGCCAATTATGAAGCCAAAAGTTGTAGTAGATTATAACATAGGAAGGCAAGGTACTGATTTGTCTAATCAGTTATCAACATATTACACATGCCTCAGACGATCTATAAAATGGTACCGAAAGGTGGTATTTGAATCTGAATTGATTTTTAGAACGGCCATAGTCAGTATTTATCTGGTATATAAGGAACACTATTTTTCAAATAAGATGACCATCCTGAAGTTTCGTGAAAGCCTTATGAAATCTTTACTGATCGGTACACCATTTGAGAATCTAAAGCCTGATGCGAGACAACAGTCAACAAGTCAAAGCAAGCGCAAATGTACTGGTCACAAGCTCGCGGAAAAGGACAGATCTGACCATGACGTCCGAAGACTTTGTGTTAGCTGCTACGAGAAAATAAGACAACAGCAATCAAGAGAAACAACTAATGCAACCATTAAAAAAGTAAAACGTTTTATTTCGATTGTAACACATTATATTGTCTTGGTTGTTTTAACGAGAAACATCATTCTGTATAATAAACGGTTAAAGAGAGGCTTGAGAAAATATACGATATAGCACACATTACCCTATGACCGAAGGAAAAAAAAAGAACGTGTTTTACTAATCATTTTCTTCCTAAAATATAGTGGGTCCCACGGGTGGGACTAGTCGCGTCGAATGTGTTAAAGCAATTAAAAAACCATGAAGAAATAAGAAATTTCGAAAATATTGTTCCTGTAAATTATGAAAGCATAGACTTAAAATGAATCTAAAATGGTTTCGAGAAATTCAACGTCCCCAATATATATATCTTTCAGTAGCCAGTTGTGGGTGCATTAGAAATCACTTTTATATCGATTTAAGCCATTGAAATTATGAAATACATATTTCTTGCACAAGTCACTTGAGACTGGATAAAAAATAGAATTAAAACTTCTTTTACGAATTCCAACTCTCAAAGAAATTTATTTTTTGATATTCGATTTCTTCAAACAACTCTGAATTCATATAAAATTGATTTCTAATCCACCCACAACTGGCTACTGAAAGATATATGTATTGGGGACGTTGAATTTCTCGAAACCATTTTAGATTCATTTTAAGTCTATGCTTTTATAACCTATAAGAACAATATTTTCGAAGTTTCTTATCTCTTCATGGATTTTTAATTGCTTTAAATTGATTTTAAATCAGACTTAAACTCACTTGCTTAGAAAAATATTGTCGGCTGCGGTTATTTTGTGGAATGAAGTCTAATCGCTTTTAGATTAAACATCAATTCAAGGATTGGAAAATATATTTACAAAATATCTTTAAATTTGGAGGACTTCACCGTTGATATGAAATCTGTTTTCAATATATCTGTCGCAAGCGAAATTAAAAGTTAGGCTAATTTAAAATTTTCCTAGGAAAAACTGAAATTTTAATTTCACCTAAGAGAATTTGAAATTCCAATTGTAACTGGACATTTTCTAGGAGAACTTAGAATTTTACTTTCTCCTAGAAGAAATTAAAATTTTATTTTTTCCTATTGGGAAATTCTAAATTGTACTGAACATATAATATCAACTTTTTTTTTTATATTTCAAAAATACAAAGACCTAACTAGATATTCGAACATGGTTTCGTTTTGAATAAATGACATTGAGGACTGCATTGAGTTTTTGCTGCTCGATAACGATATTTCTTTGTAGAACAAGTGCCGTTACAGTTGCAAGCCTCTGTAGGAGCAATTAATGTTACACTAACATACGCTTTACAGACTTGAATAGATGTCACCGTTGATAGAGTTGTTGGATCAACGTCATGTAAGTCATGAAAGTTACAGTTGGATAAATTTATTAAATTTACTGCTTGAAACCATGAGGAGATTATAGCTGTTGTTGTACATAATTGATAAGTATCCATATCATTCGATGCTGATTGAATCAATATTATTTTACATGGAAATACTTTAGGTGTAACATTTGTTCTGTCTACACTAAAAAAAATTGGTGCTCTACCGAACCCCCAAAAAAGGTTCTGTGGTTACGAAAAAGTCTCCAAACATGTTCATGATTCCAAAAACACGATAAAAAATTTTACGAAACCATTAAAGGATCGGCCCATGTATCGGCGGGAAGAACCTTCTCCTACGAAACCTTTTTGAAGTTCAGCACACCAAAAATAGGTTTCGTGGCAAAATGCAAAACCTTTAGAGTTTTACAGAAAAATGTAATGGTTTCGGACTAAACCCTAATGTTCTTGTGGAGTTCAATGCGAAACCATAAAAGTTTCGTATTTTGCTACGAAACCTATTTTTGGTGTGCTGAACTTAAAAAAAGGTTTCGTAAGAGAAGGTTCTTCCCGCCGATACACTGGCCGATCTTTTAATGGTTTCGTAGAATTTTTTATCGTGTTTTTGGAATCATGAACATGTTTGGAGACTTTTTCGTAACCACAGAACCTTTTTTGGGGGTTCGGTAGAGCACCAACTTTTTTCAGAGTGTACTTTATCAATTTTTAAACCAACTAAATCACCAATTTTGTATTTATTTTTTCGTAATGCGCCGTTAAACATTTTTTGTCGTCTAGCAATATTAGTGTTATAGGAAGCTTCAGCTTCGGATCATATCCGTTGATGATTAGTAATTGAAGGAGCATCATTACTGTCGGATTCGTTATCTAAGGCAATGATGATAGAAAACCTTCCCTTAGAAGAGTATATCTGGAGGTTTTACGTTTGTCGGTAGAGATAACTTCATCGTTCGAAAATAATCTAGCTCGACGTCTTTTCTTTGTACGAGGAGACATATGAATTATCGATGATAGTGACGGTGGTAAAGATACGTTTGATGCTCTTTGAAGTGATTAAACTTGAAAACGTAATGATCTATCTGTATTTTTTTTATCCTCCTCTTCTATCGATTCCACTGGATGTAAAAGGTATTTTAATTTTTTCTATAGAAACAATTCAGATATGGAATTGATATTATATGTTCGGTACAATTTAGAATTTTGCTATAGGAAAAAATAAAATTTTAATTTCTTCTAGGAGAAAGTAAAATTCTAAGTTCTCCTAGAAAATGTCCAGTTACAATTGGAATTTTAAATTCTCCTGGGTGAAATTAAAATTTCAGTTTTTCCTAGGAAAATTTTAAATTCGCCTAACTTTTAATTTCGTCTACGACATATCCATTACGTACTGGTTTATAAAATCGAAAATCGGTTGAGAAACAGATGCCATAATAGTCAACTGATTCCTGGCACTGTATTCCACAGGAATCAAGTCGAATACAGTGGCAGGGGCGGCTATGAAAATCTGCCAGCAAATATTCGGACGAAATTAGATCAAGTCCAGTAGTATCTGTTATGATCGATGGTAGGCGCGTCTGTAGTGGATGTCATGGATTTTTACGGAAGCTTCCTACTCATTCCTGGACGATTATGACAGGAAGGTGACGAAAAAGTTCGACATGGAATAGTGCTCCTATAAAATCTTCGGAATACCACAGGACTGGTCGTTTCTACAGCGAATTGTTTGACATGGACAGTGCCGTCGATGAGATAACAAAATAGAAAACAACCATATAAGAGAAGAAAACATGTTGCGCTTCATTGTAGTAGAAACTGGTATTGCTGTTGTGTTTCTGCTCTGCTATTGCTGTTGCTTACCATTTTCCTTTTTTGTTCAAATGATACCGCCGGTTTTCGAAAAGGTTCTTTGATGAAGTGAGTTTTATCTTAGTAGTGTAGGTGAACGAGATAGAGTTATGATAATATTTTCACCTTCACTGCTGTTGATTTGACTGAGTTGTTGCAAAAAAATGACAATGCTGAAAAGTGAGGGAAACGGGACAATGCCTTGACGTAAGATCACTAAGCAAGATCTGAAATATTTTTCATTGCAAAATATGGAATGATGTTTCATATATGGTGGGAAAGTACATCGAATTTTCAATTTTTTGTATCTGTTTCGAACTTTTTAGCGAAAACTTTTATCTGGATGTAATTAAACAAAACTTTCAAATCCATGCGTTTCTTTGAGAAATTTTGGTTTTTGAAAGACTTTATTTCTGAAAGATGCAGTCGGATGTTTAATAAAGAGTTCGCTGCAAGACTAAACTTACACCAAAGTAGTGTCATTATTCAAGTTATCAATCCTGAAAATTTCAGACGATACTCATTGCGTCCGAAACAGGTATGCTAACAGCAACATTTCAAAGGTTGTGATGATTATGCACTTTTTTAATGACAAAACATCCAAAATGGTGTTGTACTTCGACTTTTTGACCATAAAAAAATTGTTTTGGATGTAAAATAGCCTCGATTTTGGAAATCAGCACAAAACGTTGTATCAAATAACTACTGATTTAAGGACAAAAAGAAGTTATGAAAATTGGCCTGTGGAGAGCCACAGTGGTTGTACATCAAGTTTTTACCGTGGGTGAGACCACAGGACAGTTTTTAGTTTTTTTCCTTAACACGTCCGACGCGATTCAATTTTCTTAGAAAATTTTCTCGAAATATTCATTTTCATGGGCAGTTAATTTCTAATAAATGCATATGATGACCTTTGCGTTATCTTCTACTGATTATCTATCGTTCTCTTCTTTGTATCACTACATAATGATTAATTTTTTTCTGACCGACTGAATAATCGTTCAAGTTACTTTTTCGTTCTTTTTCATATTATAGCATGCATGTACGAAAAAAGGAAGAGAGTTTTCAGCTTTTTCTCCCTTGTTCTTTTCTTTCTCTCGTTTTGTATATAAATACGACTGAAATTTTGGGAACAATTCGCATGTTATCTGAAGAAACCGATACCGAAAATAGTGTTAGCTTACTTAGTGAAGTCAGCTCTCTGCTTGATGAATTTGATACAATGCATCTTGAATCTGACAGTTCTGACGAAGTTACTGGTAACAAAGAAAACTACACGGGAGGCAAAGTGACTATTCTGTAGTTTCATGAAAGTCTTGTCCGGTCTTTACTGCTTGGTATGCCAATCGAGAAGCTGAAACTTGGTCCTACACAACAGTTAGTAAGTCATTTAAAGGGAAGGACTCAACAGTCAAGAACAGCGAGCAATGCGGCAGTAAAGAAAGTAAAAACCTTCTGTTTTGACCGTAATAAATTGTTTGTCTTGAACATTTTAATATTAAGTATTATGGGATAGACTAAAGCACTCAAATAGAGTACTGAAGATAGAAAATATGACACTTTACATTTAACGTCTTGCCAAAGAAAAAAGCAAAAGAAAGTGCTTTTCTATATAGTTTCTCGTTAAACTATAGCGTCGTTTATCGGCGGGTGAGATCGACCTCAATGTCTTAAAATTTTAACGAAGCGTGAATAAGAACTTATACTTTTTTTATGTACACAAGCAGCATAGATAGAGGATGAAGTCATATGCTTATACCCTAAACATATCGTTTTTTGCCTTTTTCTTGGCAATTAATCACCACAGTCATAGGAAATGGATGTCGATGATCGTTCATTTTTGAAATTGTTTAATGAAGAAACAGCTCAAAATATGCTTCATACAGTTGTATTTATCTACAGGAGTTTAAAATTCTAAAAAATTGTATGCTATTCTCGGTCACAATTCTTACCATTGTAGATGACGCTAATTTATATTGCTTTCTCTTATATTGTATTCATAGAATTTCTATTTTCCACTGGAACGTTGTTGATATCATGACTAAGAAAAATCATTTCGTATAATTTCACAAGAAAGAATAGAATTGCGCTATTATTATATTTCTTTACAGTTATGGATAATCATTATCCCTTTGTTTGTTTTAATCTCTCTAGTTATGTCAAGCTCTTTGTTTTTTTCAGTACTTTTGCTCCATTTAGTCCTTCTACTGCTTTTAGTCGTTTTGTGAGAGTCTATCCAAAACTACAGTGCAAACTAAAAAACAAATTATAGAGTTCCATGAACGATATTCTGGCAATGCTTATATAAAGTCATCAATGAATTTTTAATTGTTTGGAAATAAAATATTTTAAACATTAAGAATAAGAAATTTGATTTTCTATTTAGAAAATCGAAAGTGAGTTTATATTGGGGTTCCCAGAATTTCCAATTCTATATAACGATTCGATAGTTTTTAAAAATTGGAAATCAACTTTTCATATATGAAAATAAAACTCGCATAATACCATAAATAAATAATTTTTACTTAAATTCAAATAAGATTACAAACATTTAATTAAAGTGAAAGGACCAGATAACACAAATAAATTGTTTCAATTTAAATTTAAATTAAATTACATGTGATTGAGTCATTTATGACAGTTCGACAACGTTTTGCTTGTGCTACTCTCTGTAATCTTCACCAAGATAGTTATGAATAGAATAACAAGAGTACGCTGATGCTCTCGGTGGACCTATAATAATTATGCTTCTTTTTTACTTCTAGTTTATGTTATGTAAAAATAATCTAAATTTGTTTGTAAGGACAAAATACCTATAAATGTCGGTTGTGAGCGATACAGTACTGCAGTAGTTCGACTTTTGGCGCCCTCACCTGATCCGACCCGATCCGCAAAGGTTCTATCCGAGCCCGATCAGACACGAGGAATTCAATTAGTTTATTTGATTGTACAAGGTGTTACAAAACCTTTACGCCCCCATGGTTCGACCCTAAGGTCAAATGATTTCACTAACTATTTCATACCAAACTGAAGCGCGTCAAAAACTGGATTTATTAATGTTAAATAGTGGAAGTTATCAAAAACTTTTAATATCAAATTTGAGAAATATTCGAAAATTTTATGCTTTTTTTAGCATAAAAATTAAGGTGTCGGCAATCCAAAAATAAAATAATATTTTTTCTTTGAATATTTTTACATGGTTCAATAGAGCTCGTCGAGCTCTACAAAAGTGTATATATGAAAATTTTTTCAAGTCAAGTTTTCGAGATAAAAATTTCAAAAGACTACTCGGAAAATCCAAAAAAATGTTTAAAAGACTAGGGGTAGGACAGTTCAGTGCAGTTCGAAAGAACTGAACTGGTGGAACAGTTCTTTTGATAGGAACTGTTCTCACAAACCAGTTCCTATGAAAGGAACTGTTCTCACAAACCAGTTCCTCTCAAAGGAACTGTATGAACAATCAGCTCAGTTCCTATCAAAAGAACTGTTTCAACAATTCAGTTCTTTCGAACTGAACTGAACTGTCCTACCCCTATAAAAGACTTGTTTTTTTCAAAATGAAGAAAAATAATCGATTTTTCATTAGAAATAACTTTTTTCGTTATTTATATTACCTCAGACATCTTGAAATATATTCATTCGATGCAGCGTGAAAAACTGCTTCTAACGAATATTTTTTCAAACGTCTCAGGTAATATAAATAACGAAAAAAGTTATTTCTAATAAAAAATCGATTAATTTTCTTCATTTTGAGAAAAACGAGTCGTTTAAACATTTTTTTGGATTTTCCGAGTAGTCTTTTGAAATTTTTATCTCGAAAACTTGACTTGAAAAAATTTTCATATATACACTTTTGTAGAGCTCGACGAGCTCTATTGAACCATGTAAAAATATTCAAAGAAAAAATATTATTTTATTTTTGGATTGCCGACACCTTAGTTTTTATGCTAAAAAAAGCATAAAATTTTTGAATATTTCTCAAATTTGAGATTAAAAGTTTTTGATAACTTCCACTATTTAACATTAATAAATCCGGTTTTTGACGCGCTTCAGTTTGGTATGAAATAGTTAGTGAAATCATTTGACCTTAGGGTCGAACCATGGGGGCGTAAAGGTTTTGTAACACCCTGTAATTTATCGCATTTTACATATTCCCTTAACTGTAGTCAGGGTCGTAATCTCGAAACTGACTGTGTATTTGTGTGTTTGCGTGTTTGTCCACAGAGTGCCACTAATGGAAAGAGGTTTTTGGGTTGAGATTCTTCCCACTATTGTCCGAATCAAACATGATGTTGTTCACGCGAATATAAGGTTTTCAAGGACGCTCTACAATACGCCCCGAACAACATTGGGTTTTGTCAGACCAATATTGGAGAACGAGATAGCTCAACTCCTATACTATGAGGATGCCTTTAGGTCTTCAATTGCTATGCTATGGAGATGCGGTTAAGTCCTGATGTTGTAAATTATGGAGGTGATCTGAGTCCTTAACTGCTACACAGTGAGAAACTTTTCCATAGCAGCCGGACATACGAAAATTTAGAGTTTTGAATAGGTTCATCGGATAAATGTTCCAAAAAAAAATGGAATAACAGGTTTTGTATCGCACGAAAAGGTCTTCCACATGGGGCATTAATCGCCATTTCTAGTCGCTATAGTTCTTATAAAACTAAAATAAAAACAAGAAAAAGATGTCCACCTGGTTGCCCACTGTGTGATATTCTGTTGACTGTGGCCAGGTTTTAAATCCTGAAATTGACTGTGTGTTTTCGTGTTCATGCGTAGAGGCACATTCACCCAATCAGATTTCAGCAGTACTAAAACAGTATTCAGCAAGATTTTAGCACCCGCTTAAAAGCAGCTCATCAAATTTCAGTACCTCTTCAAAGACAGTCAACGAGATTTCGGCTCTTCCTGAACAGTGGCCAATCAGATTTCAACACGTGTTCAAAGGTCGCGAATGAGATTTAAGCAGGCGTAGAAGGATAGCCAAACAAATTTTAGGATGGGAAATGGTTAATTCCTTTTTGTTGTCATTCTTAAACAGAAACGAAATAAATAGATGTTCTCAATTCTAGTTTGACTGTGGCTAAGAAAAGAAATATCTTATTATTTAATCTTCTATTTCTCTCTTCACATTAAATAAATAATAATGAAGCTATGTGCCATGAAAATCAGAAAAACGAAAGAGTATTTATCCAAATAATACAAAGAAGGTGGCTGTAACCAACAAATCAGCAGTGTCACGAAAAACCAAAGTTTAATCAAGAGGAAAAAGAAGGAGAAGAAAATCAACATCGATTGGAATACCAAAGCGATGCACGTTGAAGCAAACAGAAGGATGCACTACATCATCTTAGTTACTGCGTTTTGGGAAATACAAACCTAAACTGTAAAAGTCATTCGACAGTCAAGGAACCTAGTGTAATCCTTTGATCGACGCTACTTGTTCTTCAATATGAAGCAATTTTCGAACATTTTTGTTTTGGATCAGTTTTGAAAAATATGCAAAACAAAAGTATTATCTCTGAGAAAAAAAATATTGATTATTGACAAGGATCCTATCTACAGTATGCGATTTAATACTGTATCAAGGAATCTGATTGCTACTACTACTTGGGAACACCAGTCAGGTTTTCTTAATTCCATGTTAAATCGCATAATGGTGCCACCCTTTCGCAACTTGATCAATAATTGAACCAACAGTAAATATATGCGGTGCCGAGCGTACATGTTTCGAATCTTCTAAATTAGTATCGAGAATTTTCAAATTTTAAGGCCTCTCCTTGTTTCCGGCGTTTCTCAAGAACGGCCAGGAAAAAATTTCTGAAATTTTTGAGGGTAGATAGATCTTGATGAGTAGAGCAAAAGTTGTCATAGACTCAAAGTTGGCAGATCTCGTCTTCAAAGACTTCTGAAGATTTCAAGAACCAAAAATGGTAAAAAGTTTTTCTGACCGCAAAACTACAGGTTTCAATATTTTGAGTTACAATTTTTATTGTAGGTAGAAGGACCCAATCGTGGGATGTATTTTGTTTTGAAAAAATTCCTAATATTTTAGGCAGGAGAACCACAATGCTGAAAACCTCGTCAAAAACCAGGTTCTTCAAGATGTTAAAACTTTTGTGAAATCTGCCCTAATTGATTAATAAAAGATATCGACAAAAAAGTACACCTCACAAATCAATTGAAGTATCACCAAAAAAATTTTTAGTCCGATCGAACTTAAAGTTGCTGAGAAAAAGGGGGAATACTGATATTTCACGTCTAAAACAGAGTTTTGAGAAATATGCAAAATTATGAATAAGCATTGAATTTTTTTTTGATTTTTCGCCTATAGTTGCTTTTTTGGTTTGAATCATTGAAGATTGCGTTTTCTCGGGCATATCGAGAACTATCCTAAAGCAATATTTGACCAACCGAAAAATGGTATGTTATCCTTTACCCTAAATCTCGTACCCAGAATGTATCCCTAAATCGAATCCACATTTGTGGATAATAAAACAAAAATTAAT
>JAJEKB010019573.1:27083-42464 GCA_022393335.1 Macrotrachela quadricornifera
TACATGGGTCTACATGGGTCTACATGGGTCTACATGGGTCTACATGGATCTACATGGGTCTACATGGGTCTATGGGTCTTCATGGGTCTACAAGGGTCTTCATGGGTCTTCATGGGTCTTCATGGGTCTACATGGGTCTACATGGGTCTTCATGGCTCTACATGGGTCTACATGGGTCTACATGGGTCTACATGGATCTACATGGATCTACATGGGTCTACATGGGTCTACATGGGTCTACATGGGTCTACATGGGTCTACATGGGTCTACATGGGTCTTCATGGGTCTCCATGGGTCTGCATGGGTCTACATGGGTCTTCATGGGTCTACATGGGTCTTCATGGGTCTTCATGGATCTACATGGGTCTTCATGGGTGTATGGGTCTTCATCAGTAGATGAAAGAGTTCAGTGGTAAAAGCATCCAAAAAAAGCAAACAGTTCTCAGCAGAAAAAAGTAATAGGGGTAAACTTTTCAATGCTAAAATCTATGTGAAATTTTACATTCATATTTCTGAGAAGATTAGGGGGTAATGGAGGTAGAATTTTAAATGCTATGATCAATATAAAATTCTTACCAGCTTCTTGTTTCAGGGAAAGCATGAGAACAACTCTTCTTAGATAAACGCTAGATCATCGATATATTAATTTTGTACGTAGTATTGCATTATTATTTATGATACAAGTTTTACACTACCAACATCCTAATTACATGGAAAATAGTGGTCATCTGTTTTCTCGTAGACGTGATAACACATTTTGTTGCATTCTAATTATATCGCATATGTGTAAAAGTGGAAAGTTGAATTCAGCTATTTAATTATTGCTTAAATTATTCTTTCAACTATCCAGTTATACAACTATTCAACATTGAGGATGAAAGGGTCAGATAAAGATGAGAGTGAGAGCGGAAATTTGGAAGCGCAGCGACCCAGATGAGGGTGAGGGCATAAGCTTCGAAAGGCAGCGACCCAGATGAGGGTGAGGGCATAAGCTTCGAAAGGCAGCGACCCAGATGAGGGTGAGGGCATAAGCTTCGAAAGGCAGCGACCCAGATGAGGGTGACCGTTGAACCTTTGAAGAGCAATGGACTCTTGGGCGGGGTGTGCGAAGTGTTGGTTGTTGGGCATACAGACTTTGTGTGTTACTATTGAACTTTGCGATAATTGAATAGTCAAAAATCTTCAACTATTGAATAATTGAATAAACAAATAGTTGAATAATTGAGTAGTTGAAAGAATAATTGATTGATTGAAGCAATAACTGAATAGTTGAATTGAACTTTCAACTTTTACATCACTGCAGTTACATTAGTATTTCTATATTTTATTATTACTATATCCTCACATTTTAAGATTTATTTAAATGTTTTTTTTATAATCCACTTTGATTGTTGCATGAAAAATTAGAACAGAACATTAATCTTCACAACCAATAATCATTTATTTCTTATTCATTGTATACTGGACTTCAAGTTTTCCTTAATATTAATCTTCACGAAAAAAATTTTTGCTGCTTATAAAATATACGGACATTCCTAAGAGCAACACCAGTTTTAAAAACGATGGATGTGACATCGGCATTATCAATCACACTAATTGCGAAATGAACATGACAATAATCAGAGTTTGTATTTTTAGAATCAGGTGGCCCTTTAGCTTTCAAATATTCGTCAACACATAACATTGATCTATCTATCATTTTTGTTAGTTACGCTTATGAACATATTTATCATGTTAAAAGTATTCATGTATCACCTTAAAAGAAACAAACGCGCCCATAACAAAGATAGTAACTAACACTTTGTAGGACATTGAAAAATTAATTAAAATATTTGTTGCATACTTATTTTTTTTACAACTGTAGTTTCTGAAACTCAAACGCAAAATCTGTCTGATTATTAAAAATACGAAATAATAGTAAATCGTAGTTTCTGTTTATCGAATTTCTGCAGATATATCTGAATTTCTCAATATATGCAATACTCTTAGGGATAGTTTTCTTATTTTTCATTTCTCATAAAAAGAAAATTTTCATTTATGCACAGCATTATTTACAAAAAGTTCTTTTCTTTTGCAATTGAAGAAAAGTGAATGAATAGTTCACTCGTAGTATACCTTAATAAAACTGATCTCCATACCTTCCTAGAAATATGGGGTGAAATTTTCAATACTAAAATCTTTTTAAAAGTGTACTCCCATTACTTTTTTTCTCCTCAAATTTATTTGTTTTGTTTGGATGCTATTTGCACTGAGATCCCGTATTAACTCGTCTTCATGGGACTACATGAGGCTAAGGAATTACATAGGACTGCGGGAGACTAGCATTGGGCTTAATGTTTTGTCAGTCCCATCTTAGTTCCATGTACCCCAATGTTTGTCCCATGTAGTTCAATACTAGCCCATGAAGACTCATATAGACCCATGTAGACCCATGAAGACCCATGTAGTTCAATGTAGACCCATGTAGCCCCATGAAGACCCATGTAGACCTATGAAGGCCCATGTAGACCCATGAAGACCCATGAAGACCCATGTAGTTCAATGTAGCCCCATGTAGACTCATAGACCCCTGAAGACCCATGTAGACCCATGATGACCCATGTAGTTCAATGTAGACCCATGTAGACCCCTGAAGACTCATGTAGACCCATAGACCCATGAAGACCCATGTAGCCCCATGTAGACCCATGAAGACCCATGAAGACCCAGGTAGACCCATAGACCCAGGTAGACTCATAGACCCAGGTAGACCCATAGACCCATGTAGCCCCATAGACCCATGAAGGCCGATGATCAAACTAGTACTCGTACTCCGTGGTACTTTTCAATACGAGCAGTGGTGTGGTATATCTTCCTTTAATTGAATACTAGAAGGTGCTAAATAAATGTCAATCGTTGTGGTTTAGTCAGGAGTTTATAGGCTCACTATGCTCTGCATTAGGAATTATCAATGAAAGAATCGACATAAATGCCGTTTTATCCTATTTTAGGATTTGGCTAATTATATTTACTTTTCATTGAATGGAGTGAATTGTCGAGAGTTATCTCCATGGATAGAATAAACATCTCGCTGTTAGCCCCATTAGCCCCATAGGTGTTAAAAAAATTGAGTTAATTTTTTTTTGTTTTTGAATTCAATCTGAAATCGAAAAGACCATAGACTCGATTTTTCACATGGAATCGATCAATGGCCATAGTTAGTGATGTTAAAAATTCTGTGAATTCTGTTGACTTCAAATTATCTGAACCAAAGTGTTTCTTCACGAACAGTTTCAATGTACAAGCACAGTCGTAACACATAGCTGTTGGCAATGAACCATATCGTAATATTGTTAAAATATGATGCAAGACACGTCTCACTATTATCAATTCAAAAGAAAAACATATGCTATACTTCATCCTGATTAATATCAAACTTTTATAATTACTTCCTTCAGAACATGATTGTTCTGTAAATCCAACTATAACTGAACAGTTCAAGAATGTGGCTAAAAAACCATAAGAACTTATCTTTGATTTGTTATTTATTCCCGATCTAAATACGTTGCACAAAGCATCATCATAACGACCATCTTTATCAATATATTCAATTAATGCTTGCTTATCTAAGCTTATTTCCTTATGATCCTGATCTATAAGATGCACTGTAGCTGATGATACCATAGACGGGTGATGATGTTGACAAAATCTGTGATCGACATTAGGTGCTATAACAGTAGAATGTGATAAAGATTAATTAATAAGAGAAAAACAATAATGAAATGCAATCTGTTTGAAAACACGATAAATATCCCTTAGCATCATCAGATTCCATCCTATTCGCACAAAATCTCTCCCATTTTTCCATTCTCCTTAACGTGACCTATGTGCGGTTCGATGTTTTCCGATATATATGTTTCTCCTTCACCCTTTCTCTCTCTCTTATATATATATTCAGTTACTTCTATTATTGTTATTTATATTCCAAAGATATAAACTTACAACCAAACTTATATCAAGAAGAAAATAATAATACCGTGAGAAAAATAAAACGATGCAAGGCAAGACAACATATCGATATCCTATGAAAACACTGATTAACCGACAATTAGTCTTCACGCCCTCTCTTTATACTGGTACAGTAGAATCTAAGATTGCGCTATAACACCAGATTTTCATTTTATTTAATGTAAAAATTTTTCCTCAACTCTTATAGGAGAAAATAATTACAAATGTACTTCTTCAACAACTATTTCAATCTCCATTGACACATATACATCCATCTGACAGGTTAGTGAAAGCAAATTTACTTTTTCCTAAAGGAGAATATAAACAACCCATTTGAACTAGTCCAAATTCAGGTATTGTATCATCAAACACATTCTTATATTGACAGATTAAACGATTTGCTTTCTGGTGTCCATCAACAACAAAGATCTTTGAGCATGTGATTGGATCACATCTTTTTGTAAATCGTTGATGTTGTGTCCAAAAACTAACGAAATGTTTATAAAGATTCAGTTTCACCACTAAAAAGTAATGATTACATTCCTGTGCATCTCGTACAGACATTGGCACAGCTACAACATTTTGCTTTGTTGTCATGAAAGTAAACTTCGCAATATTTATAATTAACCAGGTCATCTGAAAAAGTTTTTCGTCTAGAAGAGATCTGAGAAAATATCAGCGATAAAATTTGAAAAGGTACACTATGAATGACTTATCTTACGTGCCACAATTAATACTTGTTGTATTTGTAAGTTGTTTATCTTCTCTTTCTCTAACTATTGCGATTTTTGAATTATAGGCACTTGCATATCCGTCAAATGACATAGTATTTTTGACCAGATGCTGGTCAAAATCAAGTAATAAGTTTTGATCAAATATTTGATTTCCATTTAAGTAAATAAATCGATCATTTTTGATCGATTCATTTGTGATGAATTTCATTTTATTTCTTGTGTAAAAATTAGGAAAAATTTCCACATCACAAGCATCACAAGAACAAGTGGCAATAACTATAAAAAAAATAGAAATTCAGCCATTCTCGGCTTGCACGGTATTATAACTATCAACGACAAAATTAATGCTACGCATATTTTTGATAGATATTTTCATTGATATTCAACCACGAGAAATATAAGTTTTCAGAAAATTTTTTTGTTCAGAGGACTTTGCAGAGCTTGTTTCGCTGATAATTTTAGTAAAAAAAATATTCAAGTTTACCCAATAAATAAAGGAGCTTCGATCGAAATACTAAAAAGCATAAATATCAACTATGACTCAGCAGCGATCACAACCAGTCGAAAGTTGTTAGTATTTTGATCGAAGCTTCCTTATTTATTGGATAAACTTGAATTTTTTTAATCGAAATGGTCAGCGAAACGAGCTCTACAAAGCCTTCTGGATGAAAATTTTTTTTGAAAAACTTACATATTTCGTGGTAGACTAGTAATGAAAATATCTATCAAAAATAGTGTAGCGTTAATTTTTTCGTGAATAGTAACATACGTGCTTTATAACTATGTGTTAACGACAAAACCGTCTTTGACCGATGAGAAAAAACTAGTTTTAGTTGTTTCCTATATGCGATACATTCATTCGTATATGGTTTCAGATATAATTCACATGCACCATCGGATTCAGCAACTCTATCATTTTGATACTTTTGAATCATTTCATGAACTGATTGTTGTTGAAACATATGGTTGTATGTTGAATTGATAGAGATGAATTCAATCATTGATCTTATTACATGAATTTCATACGACTTCTGATAATATAAACTAATTATATTCATAATATGATCATATATGTTTTGCAGTTCCTTTGGAAAAATATTTTTTAGCATCATCATATAAAATATTTCATTTAAACCCATCGAACGTGTCATTAAAATTAAAGTATGTTCTACATCACTAAGTTCCACTGATACTCGTGATGACGAAGAATCGTTATAATGATTCATTTGGTTCAATATCTGAAAAGACGGATAAAATGTTTTTAAAAAATCTTATTTCCAAACATTGATTTCTAATGCAGCTTTCTTCTTTCGCTTTAGTAATAAAAAAATCGTTAAAAAAATGTATGTAAAAAGGGTAAGTAAAAAGCGTTTAAACTTGAACTATAGAAAGAAGATGGAGTTCAATAAGAAAATTGTGATTTCAATTAAATCAAATTAAAATCGATGTAAAACCAATTAGTTTCTTCTTAATTTTCTAGTCTGTGTTCTTGTCTGCGGATGTTCACCATAGTTTTCATCAGTTTCGGCTTTTCTTTTTCCACGATTAAGTTGTGATCAAGTGTGTACTACTTCTTCCTCATCATGTGGCATTTGTTGTTCAATATTTTGTATATTATCATTTGTTGTCTTTTTTTCATAATTTTTCAGATATGGAGATTGTAGAATTGATGTTAATGCTTCACTTTCGATGTTTATCTCATCAACTGTCACATCCAATGGTCGAAATTGTTTTTCATTCCAACGGACGTGTTCTTTATAAAAGAAATTTGATTCCATCTTTTCAATAAACTCATCTGACAAAGTCCAATTATTAACTATGAAAACATTTTCTTGCTGTTGAGGATAAAAGTATTTGAGATAATCTTCATAGGTAAGATTAATCTGCAAAATTAAGGTGAATATTATTATCAAATACAGACGGTCTGAAAATGGAAAACATGCTTATTAACCTCTTTTTGTAATAGTTGGATGAATTCAAGTTTAGCTGCATCTGTGTTGGACAATGGAACACTTCCATTTAAGAAAATGTCTACGGTAAACAATTAAGACTTTTACAAAATATTTTACTTGATCCATCCTTCTCTCAGTATACGTTTAGCGTTTTTCTTTGGTTCTTTTTTTGAACGAGTTGGCTCTATCCAAAAATTATCTCCATATGTGAGTAGCTTTGAATTAACTAAGCGTTCTAGTGCATCTAGTCTGATGTTTGATCTGTTACAAATTTGAGTAAAATCAGTTTTTGTATATATGACAGATTTCCAAGTCATTATATTTTTCATAGCTTTTTGCACCGCAAGCTCATGTCTATTTTCATAAATATTTGTTGCTAAATATACTAAAGAGAGAGACGATCTTTCATATAAAAACAAAGATAAAAGACAAACTTTCTTTAACTGTTGGTTGTGCAAGTATATGTGAACTATTATGTTCAACGTTATCAATTTGTTCACATGACATTGCTGATAAATTATGAATACTTTCGGAAAAATGATTATATTCAGGTGGAGATACTTCTAATGTAAACAATAAAACAACGTAATAAAATTGGTATATTAAATATTAGTGCTTACGATTCATGTTTACGTCTTGTTGATTACTCAATATTTCATTGCAACAATGATGTTGTCTCACGGAACTCTCTCCAATGATATCGGGGAATGTGTTAACTTCAACTGGTGTTATAGCTTGACTTGGTACTCTGGATGCTGGTGCATGAAAGATCGTTGTAGTTGATTGATCTTGATTATTTGTTTGTTCTCTACTTGCACCTACAATCCAATTTTCGATATCATGGAACCGAACAGTAAATGCATCCTGATTTTGTATGATAAAACTCTCAGCATCGGTTTCACGAATAACTGAATTAGCAACATGTTCTTGTATTATATTGTTCAATACACCTCGATACTTTGCATATTGATTAACTAAACAAGAACTGCTTGCAAAGATTTTTAATGCCAATTCGGAAAGATTATTATTCAATGGAATAGAACATTTTTCATATATTGCACAATATTCATCAATGTTTATGTCATGTTCTACCATCTTAGCAACAAATTCTTCCCGCATTGGATCATTCACTGATGGTGGTGGTATTTTCATGTAAGCTCTTACCTTGTATCCTCGCGCATTTGTCAAAAAGTAGTTATATTCCAATAAATTATCTTTCATTAGCTCGTTAATTGCACGTTCTCCCAAAGCTGGTCTATTTTTTATTATTCCACTAGACAAAGAAAGGTTATGGATATTAATTAATCACTTGAAATCAAGAATTTTTTGACATACGTTTCGCCGGTGACAGGGTGCTTTACACTTATTGCTGATACTGGAAAAATGTTAAAGTTTAAGTACATGATTGATTGTTTGAGTGATTTTTGTCGATTTAAAACGAAAGATGGTAATAGCATCGACTTTGTTGAAAAAGTGTAATCAATCGTGAATAATTTAGTAGCAATTCGGATATAATATTCAAACAATTCCCATCCAATTAATACTGCATCTTTGCTAACAATAATCATTGGATCTGTTACTTCTTTATCACTTTCCATGCTTGTCAGATAAGTTTTATCATACTTATAGTAATCCCTTTTAATAATAGCTTCTACATTTCTTATAAAATTTTCATTAATGAAAGAATTCGGATTGTCACCTTCACTGAAAACGACAAAATCTTTCACCTGTTCAAGTATTTGCATACAATTTAAAAATAATTGAACTAGGCAAACCAAGCGAGGAACTGTTGTTTTCGCTTTGGCATAGAAGTCCATGATTTGCTGTTGTTGATTTTCTTTTAAATTCTGAGTGTCAACTAAATCAGCAATAAGATTCCAGAGAGTAAACATGGCGGAACTGGGTGGTTGTGTTTTATCTTCATGGGTTTGTGATGGTGATAATTGATCCGATGTTACTATGAAAATGAAATAAAAACTGAGCAATGTCTTATCAATTTAACGGCCTTTTTACCACCGGAAAACCTCATTCGTTCTACTTCCGACATCTCAAACACATATCTAACCGTTGCAAACAGACGCGAGATCACACACAAATGAGTAAAAGATGGACTTTTTCTCAGATCATTATTGATTTGAAAACTAAAAAATAAAAAACCATACATCAATTTATGTTTGATCCCACAATTGTATTTTCACTGTTGAGGTCTGGAGCAAAAGACCTTAGGTATGCACATATAAAGAAATCTATTATGAGTTCCACCAAAACCAGTGCAATTTAAGCAATTCTTCATATTTTTCATCAATTTACCGCCTGTTGTGGCAATAAAGATTGTTAATCGTTTATCTTCAATTTCAATCATTGTTAATCCAGTTGTTCTTAATGAGTTGTCAAATCTAACAATAAAAATTATACAACGATATATATTATGCCATTGTTTGTATTAGCCGTCATATCCGACCAACACTAAATTCCTCTCATCCTCCTTAGCAGGGTCATTCACATTGTAGAGCCCGAATAGCTCGGCGAAATGATCAGTGTCGTCATTCAACAATATCTTATTATTAGATGACAAATGACTCCGTAGCCCAATATGACTGGTGTGTGTTATAATTCATGACACATTCGTTTCTGTTGATTTACCGTTTAAATCGATGGGTTTCAAATATGTAAGCGGAAAAAGTTTTACTGTTTTCCTGATTGCTTTAGCCACTTGTTTAAACGCATAAGTTTTACCACTTCCTTCAAAATTAAAGAATGAGAAAAACAAGCAAAACACATAAGGGGGAAACAGCAGACTCCTGGCCTCACTCATGTAATTTGAACCGGAGAAATCCCGCCAGTTGACCGACCGGTATACCACCGGTTTTTTTGAAAATGAACTATTTTAATGTCTTATGTGGAAAAGGCTGAATATTTTTAAAGTCTGTTAAAACTATCAAAATCGTTCTAAATTCGCCGACACCATACAGAGTCGACGCGCTTGAGCTGCCTGTATCAGCCACAGAGCCCAAATTGATCCTATTCTGGAAATCATTTTTTTTATTAAAGAGGGCGCTGCAAAAAATTTAAGAAGTAAAATATATTTAAAAAATGGTTTCTTTCTCAGTAAATATGAATTCTAATAGAAAACGGCCTCTGTAAGTGTTTACAATGGGAACCGGAGAGTTTAAAAGCTACAGCCGATAAATTGTCGGTATACCGGCAGTACTAGGAATAAATGCGCCACATGGGCAGGACTCCTCTGTAGTCGCTTGAAATCTCTTGGAGCTTCATGGAGTTCGTGGGCTCTCGGAGTCCTGAAATCTGCCGTTCCCCCCTTGAAAAAACAACAAATAATTGAAGAAAAATTTTGCGTAAAATGATCAATTTCAAAACGTCATAGTCATAAATATAAGTGAATCTGATGTGAAATATTTTGGTTATTACGCAATTTAACTAGAAGAGAAAACAACTGAGCACTGATATATTGATCATTATACTTTCAAGGAGAAAGGAATCATCCCTCAATCTATATTTTCACATCTTATATATGGAAATAACAATTTTTAAAAAAATTTCGAAATAAAAAATGAATAATTCATACAAATCAATATTCAAAATAATAACGATATATCTGCATCGTTATTCAAATATATTTTACTTTTGTCCTTTTTGTCATAACCTATACATACATCCTGCTCTACGAAATATGTACGTTACTTATATAAGCTTCTACACTTTTCCTTCTAATAAAAAAGATAAATTTTTAAAGAAATTTCCAATAAATTGAATTCGATATTTCGTAGTAATTTTATGGTCACATATTATTTAAACATACCGCTAGGTCCCAATAGCCACAAATATAGTTGAATAGAAAGTGGATTAGAAGAACTGTAATGGGTATAATAAGAACCCCTGTGCCAAGTGAGACATCATGCCTAATGATAGAAAGAAAGACAAAGATGTTTCATAATTATACATATTTTTATAAGTTTTTAATAATTCCATTTGCTGTGAATTTAACATGTCACACATTTCGATGTTCATATTAGATGCTAATGATATATTTGTTAAAATCATTTCAGAAATTGTTTTGTCGTCGATAATAGAAGAACGTTTCGGCATATTGAATTAAGAAAATCGGATAAATACGTGTGTGTATAATCTTAACATATAAAAAAAATTTTTCTAGATGACTCATTTGAATACCGTTATTGTAAACAAAAAACATTAGAAAAGAATTTTTACTCGCTCTGAATATATTACCACTAGTTGTGTTATATTTACTTAGCTGTTTTAATGCTTAATCAACACCTACTTGACTTTGACGTTAAGCATTAATTTTTATACTGTTCGTAGTTAGAACTAATACAAAATCCTTTTAAATAGAAATAAACACAAAGGACATATATCATATACTGAATACTTTTAGATATCATCATCTATCTTATTATATTAATAAAGAAAATACAATAGATGATATCTATTGCAAAACAAAGAGATATCTTATGATATACCCTTGATCAGCTGATTTCCATATGTTTTTTTTTTCTGTTCTTTATCGTCTATATGTCCTTAATCAGATGATATCTATATATCACTCTCCTTTTCTCTCTTTCTTTCTATTTAAATGCACTTAACCAGCTGATGTATATCTTCTGTGATGTTTCCATCTTCTTCTCTTTTTACTAAGTCCTCGTTCAGATGTTTTTATTCATTATCTTCTTCATATTTTTTATAAACAAGAAAAGAACATGTATAATCAAACGTAGAATTACGATTCCAAAAATATTAAAACCTTATAATTATTGAAGATCTAAATTTATATAAACAAGCGCTAATTCAGTTTGTTCTTATATTTCTTTTCATCTTTTATGAAAATTCCAATCCAGATTAACATGAAAATGATTCAACGTGATCGTTTAGTGATCTATACTATTTTTAATTAGAATCCATTTAATAACATTCATACTTAGATAAAATATAAAACAGCACATGTTTGCATTCATTTCCTTTTCGAACTTATATGATTACACTGTTATCGTGGTATTCTTATTTTACACAATTATATTTCACACATATGCGACGGATGCCTGATCATTCAATCACAAAAATCACAAGATGAAATCTTTACATTATATGTACCTCCCTACAATTCAAAATTCATATAAATCACTTTTAAATTTGCATAAAACCGTTACTCTATTTTGGAAACATACAACTGCCATAACGTCTCCTCGATAAAAATGACATCATGCTGCATCAAACGTTTCTTTTCCGTGAAAACATCCACTCCTCCCATCAAATTCTTACAAAAACTCACCGAATCTTAAACTTTAAAATAAACCCACATCGCTTTTCAGATACATAGCTTCGAGAAAAATGCATTATGTATAAAAACAAGTCCAATACAATATATCACCCATATTTTACACACTATCAGCCATAGAATCATCTATTATAGAAACCTACTCAATTTATATACATTTACATACATAAACATGATTATTTAACTTAGAACACATTGAAACGGAGGACCTTCATATTAAAGTAAATATCTAACATCTACTTTTCTGCTGAATTATCATACATATAGATAGATAAATGATCTAAACTAATTTATATTATAATCAATATGAAAACTTCAATATTAGAGTGAATATCTGATCTCTACTTTTTTTCTGAACTATCATACAAATAGATATACAAGCGAGGTGAAATAATTTATCTTATATTGGAAATGAAAATTTTCATATTAAAGCAAATATCTGATTTCTACTTTTCTGTTGAACCATAGTTCACATAGATAGATAAATGAGTTAATTTAGTTTATGATAAATTGAAAATGAAAACTTTCATATTAAAGTAAATATCTGATATCTCGTTATCTGCTGAAAATATCTCTACATATATATAGAAAAATTCAGTTCACATTATGAATTATATAGTAATATTGAAAACTTTCAAATAAAAGTAAATATCTGATATCTGCTTATCTGCTGGAGATATTTATATATATATAGAAAAGTTCACGTGACTTTTTGAATTATACAGATATATTGAAAACTTTCATATGAAAGTGAATATCTGATATCTGATTATCTGCTGAAAATATCTATATATATATACAAAAATTCCGGTCATATTAGGAATTATGTAGTAATATTGAAAACTTTCATATAAAAGTAAATATCTGATATCTGGTTATCTACTGAAAATATTTATTTGTATATAGAAAAGTTCAGGTCACAATAACAGTGATACACCAATCTTCAAAACTTTCATACAAAAGTAAATATCTGATATCCGATTATCTGCTGCAAACATCTCTACATATATATAGAAAACTTCAGTTCACATTATGAATTATATAGTAATATTGAAAACTTCCAAATAAAAGTAAATATCTGATATCTGATTATCTGCTGGAAATATCTATATATATATAGAAAAGTTCAGGTCACATTAGGAGTTATACAGAAATATTGAAAACTTTCATATAAAAGTGAATATCTGATTTTCTACAGTGGGTAGAAATTTTTAAGAGATGGTCGTTTAACAAAAACTGGTTCCAGTTTGAGATTTGCCACGCCCTCGAATTTTGAGCACCATATTAAAATGAAAAGCTAGTGATTCATTTAATACTTTTTAAAAAAATTCAAATATAAACACTGTTTCGAACATCTTATTTTTTTCGTTACGATCTTCAGTCATTCGCTACATTTATTTATCTTAACTTTCATTTGATCTCCCAGTAATTTTCATTCCGAACTCTAGTCAAATTTCACGATTTTATCTAAATAAACAGCTGTCGCTATTTCTCCCGATCCTCTAAACAATCTTTCTTACGAACAAACTGCTTTTTTAAATTTTTTAAAGATTCTGGTCATTCCGCAATCTTGTCTACTTAATTCCGAACTCCATGTGTTTTTTCTTATGTCTGGAAATCGTAACGAACATATGCTATAGGAGATCATAATGAAAAATTGATGCAAAATGTCTCATTTCCATGAAATCCTACTGAAATGAAGAGAAATCTCAGAAGATCCAGAACAGTCTTGACAAATTCTTGTGAAATCGCCAGAAATTCCAAGGAATCTTGATGAAATTGTGATAAAATCTAGCGAAATCTCGAGAAATCCTAATAGATCTAGACGAAATCTTGCAAAATTTCGATAATACTGAGAAATCTTGAATAATTTTCTTGGGAAATCTTTGTTAAATCCACGTGAAATCGAGATAAATTGAATCATCTTTCGATAAAATTCGCTTATATTATGTGGACATCCTGCTTTATCAGATGTTTTTCTGTCAATGTACCCTGGTGTTTACAGCAATCTCTGACGAGCAGATGCGACATGAACCAATCGGATCTTTTCTTGACTAATCCGAGTCGGAATCCGTTGATTGGGAAACCATTGAAATTCAGTTGTGTTTCAATCGGTTTTGTATGGGATTCCAGCGAATTCCAGAGCAATCCGATATAGGATCCGACAGTTTCTTTTAGGATTTATAGTTTAGATCGAATCATATGAGACGATGCTGTGGGTATTGTTGATGGATTATCGAAACGTATGGCAACATTATCAATTGTAAATTGTGCAAAAAAATAGTTATTTGATTAATAAGATCACATAATTTAACTGGAAATAAATATGATGTTACTTTAATATCTGAACGATTAAGAGCACATTAAGTGAAATCATGTGGTACATTTTCTATCAATGGTTACTTATTATCAAACGAATTAATAAACTCTGAGAGAAATATCATATCTTACAAGCATATGTCCAAAGTTAGTACAATCTTAGATATTGAATGATGTATTACCATTGGGCGTCGGACCACTTGAAGTATTTTTTGAAATACTCAGAAATAACAGCCGAGGTCTTCTAAGAAAACAATTTGACTTTGGTAAATGTACTCTCTTTACATAGATTTTCAATTTTATGATCAGATAAATTTGGAAAAGTTGGAAAGCACGGATGAAAGTCGATCTTACTGAAAAAACTGCCATGAAAAAAAATTAAACGTTGGTAAGTCAGATGGTTGAGATTAAGAATGAATTCTGCATGTATAATTTTAAAAAATGTAAAAGGAAGCAGCTTTCTTTGTAAAACTTATTGGTTTCGATCAGCATTTACTATATCTTCTTCAATAGTGCAAAACTTAAAACTCGTATTCATCTATTCAACTATTGTTTCAACCGTTCAACTATTTAGCTAAAGGCTCTGTCGGTTAATGCTATCAGGGCTGTAAAGACCTACCGCTGCCTCTTCATGGTGTCGTAATGCAAGACCATGCCCTTAGCCCTTCGTCGCATCCTCACGTAGAACTCTGTCCCTTTGACCTTCATGACACCCACACGCGCGGCCGCGTCCCGCTGTCCTTCGAGGTAACCTCACGGGGGGGGGGGGGGGGGGGCATCCCTTTGCTCTTCATGATACTCTCATGCAGTATCAATATTTGAATAGTTAAAGAATTGAAAAATTGAAAAATTGAATAATTGGAAAGTTGAACAGCTGAATAGTTGAATATTTGAAGTCAAGTTTCAAGTTTTACATACATGATCTTCTTCTCCATTATTTACATATCTCAGACACTTCCCTTAATCAAGGTACACTCTAAAAAAAAATTGGTGCTCTACCGAACCCCCAAAAAAGGTTCTATGGTTATGAAAAAGTCTCCAAACATGTTCATGATTCCAAAAACACGATAAAAAATT
>JAJEKB010019573.1:52464-70565 GCA_022393335.1 Macrotrachela quadricornifera
ATTAGTCAAATAGTACGTAAAAATGTGTGAAAGTATACCCCACAACCAATGTACCTAGATATGTATCCAGTGATTAGTAGTTTTTGAGTTTATAAAATAGACAGTTTTGTAGCCAGTGAAAAGGTCTATCGAATGGCGAAAACCTAAACTCTATAGCCATTAACATCGGCTACTTACAATCATCATACTGGTACTTTTATTCATCGTATACCTTTCATATATCGACAGGGAGTACCTAACATCAAGATTCTGCTAGATGTAAGCGGAAAATCACTCTAAAATATCTTATCCTACCCAGTTTTGCACGCTGAACACGAATCTGAAGACAGGTTTTTTGTTTTTCGAAAATCCTGTATCACTTGCTCGGACAGAATAAGTACCTACTAGATAGGGTGGGTCACAGTATGGTCCATGGTAACTTGGCCCTCGAGTCTTTTAGTCTTGACAATTGAATGCCAAAAAATGTGTCTCACCAACATCTATATTTGGTAAAATAAATGCGAAAACTTCGGATTTTATCCGAAAGTTATGTGCACTGCAAAAAGTGTATGAATCAGATGAGGCATTATGGAATGTTTGAACGCCAAAATTATCATGACAAATTGCCTTTATGAAAAACCATTTTTCTCATAACTTCATTTTTATTATTTACTGTTCCATCCAAGGGCGTAAATAAGGGGACCAGTGGGCGCACATCCCCTCCAGCTTACAAAAAATTAATAGAAAATAACTTTGTCTCATGAACGATTTGGCCCTTTGAGCTAAAGAAGGTCTCAATTGGATAGAAAACAGTTTAATCTATAAATTCATTACACTCAGGGAGTAAGTTATAGGATAAAAAAGTATTATAAGCCAAAACTGCGTAAATTCAGCGATATAGCATATTTCGAGAGCGGTTATTTAGAATTTTCTCACGTAATGCACTAGACCCTGTATTTCTTTGTTTCTGTAAGACATAGATCTCTTCACAATACATCCCTTGTCACTAAATTGCAAGAAAATACAGGCATGCTAAGCTAGCATGGGTTACATAGTATGTGCCCATATCCGGTGATCACTGACTCTATCCTCAGAGTGATATAATATCTTTAAAAATCACAGAAATTTCAGTTTAGATTCGTGTCCAGCTTGGCAAACTTGGTCAGAAGAGTTATTTTCGAATGAATTTGTGTTTGTGTCTAACAGGTTTACGATCTAGAGCAACCTCATGAATTTATAAGAGATATATGATAGATACAAGCATCGGTATTTTCATAATAAATCACCAATATTGAGAGCTATCGATTCGGGTTTTTGCCTTTCGATAGTCCTTTCGACTAGCTACAACACCAGGCATTTGGGAAACCCCAAAATAATTGCTCATGTGAGACATATCTAGGCAATTTCGTTTGTGGATACAGTTTTTGTGCATTTTGGGACCTTGGTTAGGCAAATTTCACTTGAAAAACTATGATTTCATTCAAAACTAATATCATATTCGGAATCAGCGTTAAAAAGTGAGTCGATTCGTATATATTTAAAATATTTCTAGAGAAAAAGTTTTTTTTTGAAAAATCGCTGTACCCTCCCCCTCACGGATGGTCTGGTGAATAATGACAATTTTTTCGATAACTCAGTCATTTCTAGTCGGATCTTTCTCATCTTCGAACTCGACCGAGATATTGACGAGACAATTCTGTGCACAAAATTTCAGCTCAATCGAATGTAATTGTGAAGAGTTATCGTGTAAACGGACGGACGGACGGCCGGCCGGCCGGACACACTGACCGATTCTAGAGTGTAATCACTTTTTGAGTACACAGAAATCAGCTTGGGACCTCGTACTATTCGTTAGAAAAGTTCAAAATACTGCTTTTCTCGAAGAACATATTTCTCGAATTTTTGACAGTTTTCGATCTGTACAATTTTTTTTACGGTATATATTAGTCACTCAAATAGAATAAACTTATAGCCCAAACAGTTCTCTATAAAATGAGACGTTCCCATCCTCAAATGGTCGAACTACTGATGAAATAATATCAAAATATTGAGTACACCATCATGATAGCGATTTTTAGGGGTCTAAAAAGACCTTTAAAGCATGTTTCAGCTCGCATTTTTCATAGGTAAAGGCAAATGACTTGATATTTTGGATTTGATTATGGTTTAATTAGACCATTCATTTGAAATGAAAAAAAATAAAATAAAAGAATTTTTTTTCTTCGGCGAGCTTCTGATAAAGTAGGGGTCCCCTCTCAAGGGCCCTCTCTTAATAGTACACAAGTTGGATATAAAATTATTACAATTTATACCTGTATTTTGGCTACCTTTCTTTTGGTATACTTTTCTATTGTTCTATATGAAGAGAAACCAAATTGCGAACAGAAGTTACTGCTCGTTACAAGCGCAGCCATGCATCAATGACTATTTTTTTGTGTTAACAAACCATTTGTGTATTGTAAGCACGACGCATTTTATGCTGAATGTAATTTTCCTAATCTACTATATCCAACAACATAATGAAGGATTTCACCCAATAAAATATCGCATGTGTATCGATATTCAAGTTACTTTAACAATGAAGATACCTGTTGAACATTGGTACGACATTTACCAAAAAGCGTAAGTAAAACTCTACTGACCGCGCTTTACTTCATTCGAGATTCTTCAACTCAATGAAAGAATAAATTCATACAAGGCTGCAGGGGCGTAGCGAAGGGGGGAGCGCGTGAGGCGTTACACCCTCTGCTTTTGCAAAATTTGACTTTTTTGCTCTCCAAACTCAAAGAAATGATGTTTTCGTGGGATTTTTATAGTGATTTTCTACAAATACTGACGCTAAACGTCCTCAACCTAAAACGTTTTAGGCACCAGCAAGTCACGTCTCCCCTGCTTTAGTGACCTCGGTACGCCCCTGCAAGATTAGGTGATATATATAAGTTATCACATAATGTCTTTCATGGTTGATTAGCCTTAAATTACAAGATCATTTTAATTTTTACAATAAAAATCGTTTCTTTATTATGGACACTCGCCAGAGATAAATGACGACTCCTCACTAGTCATTTAAATTATCACTGTTGGTATTTTTCTTGTTTCTTTGCTATGCGTCTTTGGTCTGTATTCCCCGCATTCATAATGTGTGAGATGAAACTAGATCCAAGTCTTTTGGACACTTAGTGAAATGCGCCTTGATTTAAAATCCAAAAAAGCTGTTGTAAATGAATGTTTTTGTAGAAAGTTTTCAAAAACCAAGATATGTACTGTTGCTCTACGATTCTCACTTATACCAATTTCAGGCGAATCCTTCGAAAGTAACCCTTTCAAAAATCGAATTCTACGAATACATATGCCAAATGTCATGTCATAAACAACGCGTGAACTTCAGTTCCTACAACGCCAGAAGAAAATTTCTCCTACCGTCAACAGTACTGTCATCCGACTCCCAGATTCAGATCCCTACAGAGAAAGACAAATAATTTTTTAAAATCAAACATGATTTCTTTTCTCATTTCAAACTTTCTTTCAGCAAATTAGGCTCAAAATCGTTTAGAATAATTAAAACAGCCAACACTTATTCATGATTCATGATGTCCCATAGACTTATCGCCCGTTGGGGCCAACTACTGTGCAGATTAGTTTCTTCCATATCTGCCTATCTTGCGCCATGTGGAACAGGTCTTGTCCGCTGCGCCCACACCAGTCTTTAATGTTATCCAGCCATTCTCTACATGGACGACCTCTTCGATTTTTCCCCTCCAATCTTCCGACTACGGAGTGCTTTATCAGCCTGTTATCGTTCATTCTACAGATGTGGCCGAATAGCCTTAATTTTCGTTTCTTAATTATGTCTATTATGGTTTCTTGTTTCGCTATTCTCTTTCTTATGTCTTCATTTCTTATCATATCCTGCCAGCTGATTTTTAGTATTCTTCTATAACATTTCATTTCGAATGCGAGGAGCTTCTTTTTATCAGTCTCTTTTAGAGTCCATATTTCTGAGGCGTATAGTAGTTAAGGGTAGGACAGTTCAGTTCGAAAGAACTGAACTGAACTGTCCTACCCCTAATAGTAGTACGCTGAAGACGCACGTTGTTAGGAATTTCAATTTGTTTTGGACTCGCAGTTTCTTGCCGTTCCATATATGTTTCAGGGACGCCAATGCTCCTGTTGCTTTACTTATTCTTCTCCTGATCTCTTCTGAGCAATTGTTGTCCCATGTTATCAGACTACCTAGATATTCAAACTGATCAACATTTTTGATGGTTGCTCCTGATATATGTAGTGCTTGTTCTATACTTCTTTCGCCGAAAACCATGGTTTTGGTTTTAGCTATGTTTACAACTAGCCCTGTTTGTTCTGCAGCTACTATGATTGTCTCAAATTGCTTCTGTAGCGAGTTGCAGTTCTCGTCTATTAAGTTGATGTCGTCTGCAAATCTGACATTGTTTACCTGTATTACACTGATGATGATTCCGCAATTGCTTTCTTTCAAGTGATCCATTACTCGTTCAAGGTATACGATGAACAGTAGTGGTGATAGAGGGTCTCCTTATCGAGTTCCTACATCTGTGTGGAACGAATCGCCATGGTTCGTCTCTATTCGTACTACTGACTGGGCTTTTTCATATATTTTCTGCAGAAGGGTAACCATTTTTTCCTCTACACCATATGATCTCAATACTGCCCAAATGACTTTGTGTTTGATCGTGTCAAATACTTTCTGGAAGTCTATGAAGCAATTGTATATTTTTTTCCGTGTCTTTTTGCTTTTTTGGCTATTAGTCTGAGTGTTAGGGTTTGGTGTACTGTACTTCTGTCTGTCTTAAATCCTGCTTGTTCTTCGGAGAAGTGAGGCTCCAGTTGGTTCTTGAGCCTGTTTAGTAGGACGACTAGTAGTAGTTTTTCTGTGTGGTTGATGAGGGAGATTGTTCGGTAGTTCGAACATTCACTTAGATCTCTTTTCTTCGGTATTGGTACCAGGATAGATTTTCCTCATTCTTGTGGGATGGTGCCTTCGTGCCATTCTTTATTACACAGTCTGTGAATATGTCTTACTAAAGGTTCACCTCCAGCTTGCAACATTTCAGCTGTGGTCTCATCAGCTCCTGCACTTTTGTTCTCAATGTGCGTATTGCTTCTTTTACTTCAGAGTAAAGAATATCTTGTGGCTCCTCGACGTTCGTTGGTGTGATCATGCTGAGGGTGTTAACTGTGTTGTCTCCTCCTTCGTTGTCTTTGTATAGACCGCCGCAGTATCTCGTCCATCTTTCTGTGATTTCTTCTTGCGACTGTAGTATCTTGTCGTCTTGGTTCCTTATGACATTTATTCTAGGCACGAACTTTCTTCCTAACATTTTAATTAGCCTGTATGCTTGCCTGCTGTTCCCAATCTTTAAACCCTTTTCAATGTCCTCGCATTGTTGTCCTATCCAATGTTCCTTATCTTGTCTGGCCAATTTTTTTGCTTGTTTGCAAATGTCTTTGTATTCTTGTGCTTTCTGGCTAGATTCGTCTTTTGTTTGTTTCAATTTTCGCTTTTTCTCCGCTAGCTTCAGTATATCATATGATATCCAAGGCTTTTTTCCTGTATTTCTAGCCGGTATTGTTGCGTCTGCTGCATCTTTGATAGCACATTCTATGGTTTTCGCATATTCATCTAAACCACCTGCTAGTTTGATAAGTTCTACATTTGCTTCTATTCTATTGCTATAGAGTTTCTTTATTATTTCGTTTTTCATTTGGCTTGCATCGGTTTTTGGATTCTGATATAGTTTATTGTGCATCTTTTTTAGTCGAAGTCTTAAATTACACAGTACTAGGGAGTGGTCTGAGCATATATCTGCACTTTGAAATATTCTACAATTCATGACCGATGATTTCAATCTTTGTTGGATGACGATAAGGTCGATCATGTTTTTGTGCACACCATCTGGTGATGCTCATGTCCACTTTCGTTGTGGTTTTTGTTGAAATTTTGTATTGCACACATAAAGCTGGTATGTTGTGGCGAAATCTAGGAGGCGTTCTCCTCTCTCATTTCTGTCTCCATATCCGTATCTTCCCATTACATGTTTCCAGTTAGTATTATCGCTACCAACTTTTGCGTTCCAATCTCCTGTTATGATGATTATATCCTTTTTGTGTATTTTTGACAAAGTGTCTTCGAGACTATTGTAGAACGCGTCGATTTCCTCTTCTGATGATGCTGACGTTGGAGCGTATGCATGTACTACTGTGAGTTTGAATGGTGTTGCGTTAAAACTAGCTGTGATCATGCGTGAGCTGATCGGGTTATATCCTATAAGTGCCTCTCTAGCTTTATCATTTAGTAGCAATCCTACCCCTCTAGTGTGTGTGTTTTCTTCACCTGACCAAATGAAGTCTCTATTCGATGTTTCATCTTTTCCTCTTCAGCGTATTTGTGAAATACCAAGTATATCGTACCTGAATCTCTTCATTTCGTTTCTGAGCAACTCCAATTTTCCGGTTGTCCATAGTGTCTGAACGTTCCATGTTCCTACTGTTAATGTCTCCTTTACTAATTTCATTGTATCTGTTGTTCCTGTCGTGGGTTTTCCAGTATCCAACTTTTCGACTCTGCCCTGGTTACTCAACAGAGGACACGGACCTTGTTCACCCGGGCGGCGTCCGAGCCGGTATGGCTTTCTTCTAACTTCACTCATGGTTGGTTTCTATCGTCTTTTCCTTTTTCTGGGCAGCGGCATCTGCACTCCTTCCTGTCTAACGCTTCCATTTGTATCCCGGACTTGCGACCGGCATGAAATCTCAGGATGAGAGATCATGGTTGGATTCTCATATATATTGAATTTTTTTTTTTATATTCGCTATATTACCGACTTAGAGATAGCCGTGACAATTAGCACTAGTGACTTGTCCAAGGTCATTATATGGTTGGTGATGTTGAGGTTCGAACTCAGTACCTAGTGAATGCGTGCCGAACACGTAACCACATTGCTGTTTGGAATAGGAACACTACATTTATCTTTATTTCTCAAAAATTATATTATCTGGAACTTTTTTTCATGAGTTAGTAGCACATTAATAATCTTGGTAATGCGCGTGACTATATGTGTGCTTTTATCTGTCGTGATTATGTCAAAAGTAGAAATTTTAGTTTTGAAATTGTCACCGAAGCGCTCTTTCTTTAAATACAGGTGTATTCAAAAAAACTTGCACAAAATTAAATTTTTTGTATAACGATTTCCTTGTCATTAGAAAGCAATGACGAAGTTCATTCTTCCAGGAATATATGTACGTTAGCTATATAACATGTTGGGCACATAGAAGTATGATTTCTTTTCTTTTCTGTGCATATATGTTTAGTAATCATGACGTCATCTAGTGATTTAAAAAATCATCATATATCAATACTACATTATTGAAATAAAGGCATTCGATCTGCTCCTGTTACTCATCGTAAAGCAAGTATCCTACTAAAGACTATCTATTACACATGTACCAGATTAAAATGGACCGTTGTTAGTCAAAACGTCCAAACGAATGGCCGAAATATGCATCTGTACAAGTAAAAAAAGATTTATGAATGAGATCATCTTGCAAATTAAGGTGTATTGCCTGTTATACGTTAAGATGCAATTTTCAATGACTTTTATTAAGTTTATCTGCTTGAGAGCCATCTATTTTTTTGCTGTTAGCTGTAGGCGATGAAAAGAGCGATATTATTTTAGAAACGTTTCGCCATCAAGGCTGTTTCTAATGAGAAAAATGACTGAAAATGTATCAGTCATGTCATTAAACAACTCTTTAGCATTACTACATCATAAATACTTCAATATTTATCTAATATCTTCGATGTTCACCTCATAGGAATCTTCAGTGAGTTATAAACTATAATGTTGAGAATATAAAGTCAAAATAAATTGGTGAACTTCATCATTTTTCAGGCTGAAGAAGTTAAAAAACTTGAAATTTGGGTTGTAGTTGATTTTACTATGTGCAATGGGAAAAGATCTTCACGTTCTATTTCTTCTAAAGATGAACAAAGGAATATGAAATTATGCCGTCTTATAGTACTCTTCGTGGGCTACCAACCACAATACAAAACAATCCGAAGACGACATCTATGTAAGATAATACATCTAGGAAAAGATGTGCAAGTTTTTTTGAACACAACTGTATATGCCACTTAACTCACATAATTAATCTTTGTCACTGACGGCAATTCATTTTTAGAAAGTTGACAATGATTTTTTGAGCGCAATAATGAAAGCTGTCGTGTAATCCATGCAATTGCTGATGATTGGTAAGCTTTGATATTCAGGTCCAATGGTTAAATGCAGAGTGAAAAGAATAACTTGATGCTGACGAAAAAAGCCTTGTTGTACTTCACGTTGGCGAACCAGATTATCGTTCATAGAAAAATCGATTTGAACTACAACGAAAGTTTTAACCGATGATTGTAAACGAAGCTCTTTGATATGATCACGTTGGTATCAATTACACTGAAAAAGATAACAGCAGAATGTAAAACCCTAAAAGGGTATTTGAAAGTGCAACGAATAATAAACCCTTCTAAACCGTATTGTAATATTTCCCAAACCCTTTCGAATATCTTAACAAATCATCATTTCAACCGTATACTAAGACAAAAAACCCTCCAAAAGGGTTTATCGTATCGTTTATTAAATCTATTTTTTGATAAAAAAAATCATTTTTCAAGGGTTTCACATAGGGTATCAAAGTACTATCAACCCTAAAAGGGTATATTATTCGTTGCACTTTCAAAAACGATTTAACCGTTTTTAGACTCTTTAAAATACCCAAAAATATTCAAAGTAATCCCGGAGTAACGGTATTTGGTAATCACTATTATATTTTCATATACGAAGAAAGTCGTTTTATGAGACATTTTTGGCACATATATACTGTAGCAGGGTAGACAGAAGCGTTTGTAAAAGGGCTCTATACCCTTTAAGAGTATTCGAAGTACCACTTGCCGATGATCCATACCCATTAAGCGTATTTAAAGTATCGCTTGCTGATGATCCATATCCACTAAGGGTATTTGAAGTACCACTTGCTAATGATGCATACCAATGGTAATCGAAGTTCCAGTTGCCGATGGTCCATACCCATTAAGGGTATTTGAAGTTCCAATTGCTGATGATACATGGCCACCAATGGTAGTTGCGATGCCACTTTCCGATCGATTGTACCACTGACGAGGGAACTACCCGAGATGTTAAAAAGCTTTTCGGTCGGAGATATGATGATTAGATAGGGCATAGCTAGAAGTCATACACCGTAAATTAGTTCGAGCGCAAGTTGAGATCTGACTAAAATATCGAGTTTTTGCTAGAATTTGCTTATGGGATCTCATCTTACTCGTAAAATCAAAGTTTTGAATTTTGAAGTGAGACTACGTCCATATCAAGGTCTCAGTCAGAGTAATTCATCCACCAAATTTCAGAATTTTTGGACAAAGCATTCCTGAGATATGAGTCTATTAGCATAAGCACAGGTTTTTACGCTTATTGTTGTATGCATGAATATTTTGAAAACATAATATTTCGGAAATTTTTAGTCCAAAAATTCTGAAACTTGGTGGGTGAATTACTCTGACGGAGACCTTGATATGGGCATAGTCTCACTTCAAAACTCAAAACTTTGATTTTATGAGTAAGATGGAATTCCATAGGCAAATTCTAGTAAAAACTCGATATTTCAGTCAGATCTCAATTTGCGCCCGAACTAACTTAGGGTGTATCACTTCTAGCTATCTCCTATCTAATCATCATATCCCCGACCGAAAAGCTTTTTAACACCTCGGGTAGTTCCCTCGTGAGTACAAACTAATTGTTTCCGTTCTTTAGCTATGAACCTGTTAAGTATATTGTTATAGGAAAAGAAATATATTTACTCACCGAGTTTGCTTTGCAGTTGAATGATAGATGAAGTCTCATTGATCGAATTAGAAACAGTTGAACCTGCGAATAGCTTTGTTTGTTTGTTTGAAATTATGAACATGTATTTATCTGCTTTTCCTCCATTGCACAGAATGATCTTCACTAATGAAAAAAAAATTGAAATTAACTATTTTAAAATTTTAACTATACATTACCACTGTATTATCGTTCGTAAATATATGTAAGCTTTAGTTTGAACATAAGTCAAGAGAAGTGCATAGAATATTCCATATTGTGTTTTTGGTAATTCCTAAAAGATTAATGAGACTTTGAAGACATAAATGAAGATCAGAAAATACATCTTGAACATACCTAGATGTTGAGCATTTTGACTTGTTCAACATGATAACATCACTTGTATTGATTTTTCTGTTTGATGGGAGCAGTCAGCACTTACATAATTAAAGTTTGTTTGTGACAAAATCTGAGTATCATATAATCGTATACGTGGACTAAATTGTTATCGTGAAAATTATTTCAAATATAACGGCATTTTTTAATATACATAAAAACATAAATTACTGTTGAGAGATTTTACCCTTTGTTGAGATGAGAAAAAATATAAGAATATTAGACAAACGTATATTTTGTTCTATTGGGGCTATTCGGTCTAGCACAATGATCGAAACAACGATTCTGTTAAGATCATTAGGTAGTCGACTTTTGAAAATATCAACGTTAAATAAATATTTTTTAAATATTAATTAGAGCGAAAAGGATATTATTCAATAGAATAATGAATGTTATATGTTTTCAGCTGTTATTCTCTAACATATTTTTAAGATAGTAAGAATAAAATTTGATCACTAGTTGTTTCATAAAATTATAAGAAAGAAGCGAAAAGAAAGTAATATAAAAAAGAAGAAGAAGCAGGAGAGCATTCAGCTTTGTATCCCTCAGTGAAAGACATTGACTAATTTTGATCGTATTTCTCTGCGTCAGAGTCAAAATAAAATCAGGTCGATGATTTTGATTCTCAATGATCATGATTTGGCTGTTACTTGATCTTATTACTTCTTCAATACAAAACTCTGATTAAAATCAAATTATTTTCTATAAAACAAAAATTATTAACTTTCATTTTACAGAAAATAATCTAATTATAATCAAAGTGTTTGTATTAGAGGTGTACAGCTTACGCTCATGAGCATGAGTGAAGTGAGCGAAAACCACTCTCTCACGCTCATATGAGCGCTCATGAGCGTGAGTGGGAAAAAAGACTTATTAAAAAGTTGAATAAGCTCTATATTGGTGGTGAACAGCTCATAGACACGCGTGTTTGAACGTGGATAGAGGAATGCGAATCATAAAACACTGAATGAGTTTCATATTTAAAGATATCTTAAAACGAAAGCGCTCACGCTCATGAGTGTGAGATGTAAACTCCTAGTTTGTGTTGAAGAAAATATGAGATCAAATAATAGTTAAATCACGAACATTACTAATCAGAATCATTGATCCGATTCTCATTTTGACTTTGAAAAAGAACACGATCAAAAGGAGTCATTATCTTATCTCGTAATAATAAATCAAGAGAAGAAGAACAACGAGTACTACTTTGGAAATAAAGTGTTAATAACGTCACTTTTTTTTGTTTGTCTAACAGCTGAAGGTAGTTGGGAGTCAAGGGAAGAAATATATGTAGTTCTTATGAAGAAATTACTTATCAAATATGTATACAATGTATTCATATGCAACGCGATATAAAATTACTAACTAAACTATAGAATAAGAAGAAAATAATAAGTTGGATTTATTTTAAAAGTAAAATGATAATCAGGAAAAAAGAACTATACAGTGCTCTGCTCCCTTAATAATTATACCAAACTTCATTCATAAAAATATATGATCGAAGTATTAGAGTCACTTGTTTAAAATGTCCATAAGATGTGGTCATGTCGTCAAATGGGATATTATTCCGGGATTGATACTTATACTCTAATATATTTTGAAAGTATTAAGTGGAAGGGGAGGGTATACCCCCCATAGGTATAGTTCTATTAGCACCAAATTGTAAAGAAAATGAAACTGCACATACTCTGAAATTTTTTCGACAAACGAACGTGCTGCAACAGAGTTATGATTCTGACAAGTTACATACCTCTAGAGGCCACCTAACCGATCTAGTATATAAAAATTTTTTTTAAGCAAAGCTTTCTACTTGATGTCTTGACAGTTTGATAGAGTAAACTGAGTTGTATATGCCCTGAAATTTTTGTCAATACTTCCTCGAATAAACTCAGAGAAAATATGATTTTTCCATTGTAGTGCGTTTTAGCTACTAACAAGTATTTTTTTAAAACCTTGCCTGTGATTTCAGAAATATAATGCATTATAATTAAAAAACTGTCTTGGCAGAAAGATGTGCCATGAAATTCTGAGTAATGTGAGCGGATTAGAATTTTCATTTTGAAAAAAAATCCGACAAAATAATGACTGTTTTCAAAATTGATTGAAAATCAAGCATTTTTGATATTCTTGGCTTTTAAAAATCTATATTTTTTCAGCTTTAATAGAATGAAAACGCAACTCAAAATATACCATTAGATAGAGAATTTAAAACTGCATCTGGGATTCTATTTTAATACTCAATAAGATGCTAGAATTTGTCCACTATTTGGTAAAATACCTTTGTACTCTTCCATAAACTTCGCTTTCTCAAACATTTTAATGAAGATTTTTACTCAAACGTTATTTAAAATACTCCTTTCTTATATATCAACTTGTAGAGAATTGAATTCTCAACAAAATCATATATAATGGTCCATGCCGTATATCTTCTTACATAAGTATAAGCTTTTTCTTTCCTTGCTATCCAAAAGCGCGAAATTTTCTCTTCTTTTTATGTGCCAGACAGAAAACAGCTTATACTTATATAAGAAGATATACGGCATGGACCATTATATATGATTTTGTTGAGAATTCAATTCTCTACAAGTTGATATATAAGAAAGGAGTATTTTAAATAACGTTTGAGTAAAAATCTTCATTAAAATGTTTGAGAAAGCGAAGTTTATGGAAGAGTACAAAGGTATTTTACCAAATAGTGGACAAATTCTAGCATCTTATTGAGTATTAAAATAGAATCCCAGATGCAGTTTTAAATTCTCTATCTAATGGTATATTTTGAGTTGCGTTTTCATTCTATTAAAGCTGAAAAAATATAGATTTTTAAAAGCCAAGAATATCAAAAATGCTTGATTTTCAATCAATTTTGAAAACAGTCATTATTTTGTCGGATTTTTTTTCAAAATGAAAATTCTAATCCGCTCACATTACTCAGAATTTCATGGCACATCTTTCTGCCAAGACAGTTTTTTAATTATAATGCATTATATTTCTGAAATCACAGGCAAGGTTTTAAAAAAATACTTGTTAGTAGCTAAAACGCACTACAATGGAAAAATCATATTTTCTCTGAGTTTATTCGAGGAAGTATTGACAAAAATTTCAGGGCATATACAACTCAGTTTACTCTATCAAACTGTCAAGACATCAAGTAGAAAGCTTTGCTTAAAAAAAATTTTTATATACTAGATCGGTTAGGTGGCCTCTAGAGGTATGTAACTTGTCAGAATCATAACTCTGTTGCAGCACGTTCGTTTGTCGAAAAAATTTCAGAGTATGTGCAGTTTCATTTTCTTTACAATTTGGTGCTAATAGAACTATACCTATGGGGGGGCACAGGTATACTCCCCTTAAATCACAGGTTATTGTATCAGTAAGAACTTGATGAGAAATATGATTTGGTGGAAATTTATGAAGAGCATCTGTCCCAATATCTTTTAATAAAGATTGAGGTAATTGTGGAATTTTATATTGAGCAGGAAATATCGAGTCGATGTTTTCCTTGATCGACATTTCATCTAATATTTGATCATAAATATCCACATTTGATGAAATGCATTGATTTTGATAATGAACTATTTCCAATTGCAATAAAATTATTGAGCATATTTTTTTGTTCAAAAAAGACTGTAAATGATTCACCAATATAACAATAAGCTGAAGTAGAATTAATGACATTTTTCGATAAAATACATTCTTCTCGTTATTGTAACATGAACAATGCAAAGGACTTTTTCAAATATTCAATATAGATATAGAATCGACAATTTGATTGTAAATCGAGTCAAATAAAATTAATAAATCAACATCATCCTCATTTTCATTTGTTGTATCAAAGTCATCAGCACCATCAGCTGAATGATTTGCATCATTATTATTATTCGAATCGAGTGATAAAATATTATTGACAAAAGACAATTCAAAGACATCGATTTTATTATCCGACACATATAACTGATCGAAATGATGACGATAAATATGATATTTGTATTCTATATATGTATTATAAGAAATTCTACAGAATAAACTCAAATTACAAGTAATTTTGATTTTAGATTCATTTTGGTCGAAGAGAGTGATATGTCGGAAAACTGTAGAAGAGTTTTAAGTTTACGATTGTTGAAGGAAAGAGAAGAAACAGATAATGAGGTGATGAACTAATACGGAAAGAAAATACTTCAACTAAATCTTTTCATATATATAAGATAAACGGTGTTTTACTTTTGGACTATTGTATTGACGAAAATGTTAACAACCACGACCGTTTTATTCATAGACATCGACACACAATAACATTAAGAAAAACAGAAAATTACTTTTCTCTATTGCGATATTCGGTTGCATAAGAATAAAAACGACTGAAATAAACAAAAAGGCAAAGAATAGATATGAAAGTTGGTGTGAAAGCGTTTTGACGGTCTGAGAGCAATTTTGTGTTGATCTTTTATTCACAATCAAAAATTTAACAAATAGGGGCAATTATTTATTCTAATGCTAAATATACTGTAAACGTCCATTCTAATCATAAAAAGAAAAAACAAATTCACTGACTTTCAAAAAGTGATATAATATCATCATCTTTCATAAACGATTTATATCATTCAATCACCTGTTCGCACGTCCAATTCACACTGATAAGAAAAATAACAATTCGAAAAAAAATTGAAATAGCTATACGATAAAATATAAACGCACCGTCCAAGTTTGATGTAGACGTATATGGATGCACTGATACATACGAGCTCACCTGAACAATGATGGCACTAAATATAATTTCTATGTTTCAATATAAAACCAACTAAGACTGAATCGGATATAAGTTTATTACTTCTTTTTTTCAGAACAGTGACTCAATTCTTTTATTCAATTAGATCAGAAGTAATGGTAATCTTTCATTCGCATACAGTCATATGTGTCTATGTGAAGGTATTATCATCGCTCTTTCCTTTTCTAGTAATGTACCGTTCTCTTTGAATTTATATTTATGATGGCATTCGCCTATTCATAATTTCATACAACAAATGGTGCTCGTTATCCAGAAGAATAATTTCACATTTTCAGCATATGTCAGATATAATTTGTGAAATATCAACTACGTCAGGAATAAAAGCCATGTCTTTGTAAAAAAATATGAACACTTCTCGAATCTTAATTCGACCAATTTTTATATTACGATTTTTTCTTCTTCAGATACCATCAATCGCATAATCGATTTACAAAACAAGGCATTTTCCCTAAAATATCTATCTAATGTATTTCTATCAGGCATATAAAAACCATATAAACGACAAAATATAGTTAGTTCTTTTGTGCATTGGATTGTCAAGCGAATTTTTTGATAAACAAGTATGCTAATGGCGTCTCTTACATTATCCTACCATCAATCGTATTTTCAAAAACCTTTTTGATGAAGTCGTTTACTGATATACCTTCCACCGTAGTTGCTAAAACCTCTTTGATGGAGCCGTAGACTAGTGTACCGCTGACCGTATTTGCAAAAAAATCCTTCTGATCCACCCATGAACTGCTATACCTTTGATCGTATTTGATAAAACCCATTTGATGAAGTTGTAGACTATTATACCGCTAACCGCATTTGCAAAAATTCTTTTGACCCATACGTGGACTGCTATACATTCGACCGTATTTGATAAAACTCCTTTGATCTATCGGTAGACTAGTACACCGTTGACCGTAGTTGCAAAAACCCTTCTGATCCACCCATGAACTGCTATACTTTTGATCGTATTTGACAAAACCCAGTTGATAAAGTCGTAGACTATTATACCGCTGACCGTATTTGCTAAAATCCTTTTGATCCATCCGTGCATTACTATTCCCTTAATAGTATTTGCAAAAACGATTTCCTCGGAATCGTCGATCAGTCTGCCCTATATCGTAGCTGAAGGAATGTTGGCTCAAAGACATGATGAACGAAAACCCTCTAAATTCTCCAAAACAGTCTACTCCAAAAACCCCACGGTCTCTTAAACGGTTTTTTCGTATATGTGATGTCTATAAACCCTTGGAAGGTTTATGTAATGTCGAAGAAATGACAAGGCTTTTGTATTATACTGTTATTTTTTACAGTGTACAATATGTGTGAAGGAGAAAAGCAGGTCATTGTTCTTCGATTTCGATAAATAGAGAATCGATAGAACTAATCATCTGCTGGAAATCGAATTTGTTATTTGCTTTCTTCCAAATTGTCCATGAACAGTTGTCATGGAGGCCAACGGCAATATTTTCTGTGAGAATAGTCACGAGTCGTTTTGTTGGGCAATGCTTACATTTACCGATGTAGCATTCTTCCGTTTCTATAGCGCAAACCATACGAGTTAAAAGATCTTTCATGTTGGATATATTATATGTTGTTGTAAAGACCTTTTTCGAAATCTCCTGGCAGTAGTTGTTCCAGATCTATGAAAAATTCGAAGTTAAAGTGAGTTAGAACCTGATGCACACAAATCTTTAACAAGAGATCCATGTTCGCATGATATATACACATGCATGACTCGTGGGATGAAACAATTTTTACTTCTCGAGGTTTAAGTGAATAGAAGGTTGATCGTCCAACGAGATCAGGAAAACGTTCGTCAAATAATCCAAAGGCGTCAAAAAGAGTCATTTTATAAAACGGATAGGTGCCGATTTCTTATCAATTTGAATTGTGTCCCTTGAATTGGATGAGGTCCGACTGACACTTTCTTTATTGCGGAATCCGACAACAGTGGCAATTGTTTCTTCTGATAACGATGAATTACCTCGAAAATACCGAAGAGAAGAGCACCTCCGGCGTGTGCAAAGAGCAAATGATCGACGAGCTTGATCTGATGTTTATTGAAACCTGATAGAAGAAAAATTTTAATGCAGACGTAGACTTTAAAAAGAGATTCAGCTCTAACTACAACAAGAGCTAGAAAAAGCTTACCATTTTCGAATTCTCTCTCGACCCCATTTTTTGGTGCAATTGTCATCAGACGAATTTGATTGTCTTCACTGCTGTCTTGATATAACACTTTTAATCCATTGAGAAATTCGTTTGCTTCACATGTGCAAAAGTCCTTGAGGGTTTAGATCGTTGGAATGAATTTGTTTTATTTCCAGTATATCACATAGTTCATAGAGTATCCTATATACCTGATCCACTTTTTGTCGAATATGATGCACTATCGATCCATCAGAAGAAAAAGATTTGTATAACAAACTATATCAAGTACAAGAGCTTACTTGTCATGAATCCGAAATATATTTAACATTTGAAAAATATTAGACAATTTCTCCTTTGCTTCGTTTTCTTGACATTCAAGATCGTACAAACCATCTTCTTCGTCATGCAGTACACTCTTGATTATTATCATCATTCATAGTCCTTTGAGTACGGGATTTGTTTTTATAATCGTAAAAACATTTTTCAACCTTTTTATTTTATTTTAATTTCAAAATGGCTATATGAAAACCTTATGATAATCAAAAAAACAGTTTTTTTTATCTCTTAATCAAAATAGTAATTTGCAAGTAAACCACTCAATACTGGTTCGAAAATCTGCTTCGTTAGCACTATAATAAGTACATTTTTTTCTTTGTACTATCACAGGCAAATGCATTTCATTGTCAAAACTAAGAACAGTTTTTGGTGATGCTAGTTTAGAATTGTTTTCAAAAGGAGGTCTTCCACGACTTATTCGTTCACTGCCGGAGCAGAAAGCCTTCGCGAATAAAACCATGTAGTTTAAGTATGTGGGTATTTGTAAAACGAGCGAAGACCCACGAAGATCCACGAAGACCCCCAAATCGAGAATTGACACCACCAGCAGATAAAGC
>JAJEKB010019573.1:86458-101421 GCA_022393335.1 Macrotrachela quadricornifera
TTTTTCGCATCTTTGATTAACGTTCATTTTTTTTATCTAAATTTCATATAAATAAATTTTTAATTAAATGTCATTAGTATAAACTAAGAAAAAAAATAAAAAGTTAGACAAATAAAATCAATTATGAAATAGACATGTGATTTATTTTTCAAATGTAAGGAAAAATGATCGAACATTTATTTAAATACCGTTCGTCTTTTAATACAGAAAAATATAGTCAAATCACACAAATTCAGACGTACATTTTTCTTCTTTATTCATAATTTATTCTTTTTTGAATGATAATGTTATTTAGGTGAAAATTATTAGATAGTTTCCAAAATAATAACAATATCAATTGATATTTTCAAACATGAGAACTCTAGTCAACTTTTCCCTAACGAAATCTTCCAAGTGTGCATGTAGAGAGTTTCCTGAAAATTTTAGAGAAATTCGTAAAAAATTGAGGAGTTTTCAGGGAGTTCCCTAAAATATACAACTCTTCAGAGATCCTATTGGGGAAAAATCGACTAGTGAATAATTGCATTTATGTTCCATCTATATTCATCTCTTTGAACAACAAGACAGTATTTTTATTTATTCACTTTTTGAGAAGAAAGAGTGAATGATTGAATATTCTAAAATTGAATTAAATATTGTTTTTGAACATAAATAATCTTTACAAAATTTTGAAAACATAATATACTATATCTTACTTAGACATTTATTTCTAATAAACATTTTTTTTTTATTTTAGTACCACCTCGTGCAAGTTCGATTGATATTCATCCGAATACAAAATGGAAACAGAATGGTCTCACTGTAGCTGGAGGAAATAGAAAAGGCAATGGATCAAATCAACTATCTTTTCCACACGGTCTGTATATCGATGATGATGAAACAATTTATACCGCTGATTTATTTAATCATCGTATTATGGAATGGAAATGTGGTGCAACAAGTGGTCAAGTAGTTGCTGGTGGAAATGGTCCAGGAAATAAGACTAATCAGTTGAATTACCCAACAGATGTGATTGTAGACAAAGAGAGAGATAGTCTCATCATCTGCGATGCAGATAATAGAAGAGTAATTCGATGGTCTCGTCATAATAGTGTTCGTGGAGAAATAATCATTTGGAATATCGATTGTTTTAGCTTGACAATAGACATGAATGGATTTCTCTCAGGGGCGGCGGAACGATTTCAATTTAGGGGAGGCTCAAAACTTTTTTTCCGAACAAAAATGTAAAAACAATATTGAAAGAGGTAGAGAGGTTTTTAAATTGCTCCATCACAACTTTTAAAGACATAATACTGCATCCACCCATTTACATGCTTGGAAAATGATCAAAAGTTCTATTGCACTAGCAAAATTTATTAATTAATCATCAACATAAGCGAAAAAGACGTAAACCTTGACTAAAGAAAACAAAAAAAATCATATATAGGTGTCAGTGAAAGTTGAGCTTTTAGGTAAAATAAAATTAAGTGTTTTAACTTTCATTTTATTAAAAAAAAATTTAAAATATTTCGATTATTTATGAATTGAAAATTTGATTTTAGTTTGTATCATAATGCACTCTCCATATCGAAATTTAGATTTCGCTAACGATGTATATTGATTTCAGTTAAACTAAAGGAAGTTGTAAAGTTCCCCAATGTTTAGTATTCGTATCGATTAGATATTGAGAAAATGTAGAGTATAGTAGTATAGTCTATACAAAGTTGAGTAAGTTATAGGTAGATATAGAGTTCGCCAGTATTCTTCTATTGAAATCTTATCTGATTTGGGAAGATGAAGAGTTCCTTAATGTTCTCCTATTCAAATATAATCTAGTTTAAGAAATTGTAGAGTGCGCAAGTTTATTTGATAGATTTTTTTTAATTTAAGAATTTATAGTTTTCTGTCTCGATCAAAAAAGAGTAAAAGACTTTTTTAAGATTGCGATTGTGTTTGTTCTAAAGGAAATATTGATAGTTTTGATCATCTGATCGAAACACATTCATCTTACTTACATTTATAGAAATTACTCTTCCGACTAAAAAAAGAAGGAAGGATTTAATGGTTAAGATTTTAAATTTATTCTTATAGTCTGTTTCATAACAGTTTCTATGATAACCTTGTTCTTATAACTTTTTTAGAGCAGATGGTTGCAAGACGGGCAGAGATTGTGAAGAGTGTTATTAATCTGTTTCAAACTAACTATTATTACTGAATATCTATGATATATATAGAGCAGAGAGTAGGAAAATGTAGAATTATTTCGAACCTAGAGATCGTTAGTACTCTCTATTGAAATCTATTCAAGTTTAGGAAGTTGTAGAGTTTGCCCGTGTTTTCTATTAAAATCTATTGAAGCCTAGGATGATGTAGAGTTCATCAGTGATCTCAACTAAAATCTATTCACCGACCAAAAAAACGAAAAGTGAATAGAACCGTAAGTTAAAGTTTAACTTTATACCAGAGGTCCAAACAGGCCTTAATTTGAAGGCCTGTGCGGCCTGTCAAAGCCTGTCTGCTTTTTCAAGCGAATAAAATAAAGATTATATATCAGAAATCAGGTGTTCAGATAGGGCACTAAGACTACCATACTACCGAAACCTGATCTGCCTGTAATAGGGACAGGCTGCGATTCTCGGGCCAGTGCAAGTGACAGGCCGACAAGCCAATAATCTTCTTAAGCGTCTGAATGACGCTGCTCTTAAAATCGGAGTCTGTGCTATGACCGACAGATCATGCTTGGGTAGGATAGTAGCCTCAGTGCCCTAGCTGAATCTCTAGTTTATAGTCAGTCATCTTTATTTTATCTGCTCGAAAAAGTGGACAAGCCTTGACAGGCCGCACAGACTTCAAAACGAGGCTTGTTTGTACCTCTACTTATGCTTAGCAAGAGGCACTAGTTCGACTGAAATAATGAATGACTGCTTGTTTGTAAAAATGTTTTCTAATATCGTTTTACGATGTCGATGCACTCCAAATGTGTGTTACAAAAATTACATTTATTAATATACAAATCATTTCGTAGTTTCATGCCTTATTAAAAGCAAATTTTGCTCAAGTACAATTTTGCCTGTGACATATGTGTATATACTTGTTCTTTTTCTTTCTTCTTTTATCTTTTTCTATAATAACGGGATGAATGAATAAACAAGACGGTCAATTCGACGAAATAGGTTATAGTTCATCTCCTACACCAATATCGTAAGAAAAGATAAAAAAAGACATGTACATAAAAAATTGTGCACTTGTAATTTTTATTGTTCTGTTTTGAATTCAACACACTGAAGAAAGCTGATGCTTTCGAAACGTATGTGAATGAAATTGTTCTAAATATATATATTTAATAATAATAATAGTAAGAAGAAGAATATTCGAATTACTGTGAAAAAGTAACAGAAAACGGAATTCGCTGCAATGTCCTTCCCATAAAATACAAAGCAAAGATAACTGATTATCAGTTCAAAATCTTAAAACAATGAAGTGAGGACGGTAATAAAAGTTTTAGTGATAGATAAAAATACGCCGAGCACCATCAATGTGTCCATCGCGTTGACTATCCTCTTCATCGAGAAATTGGTAGTAGTAATATGTGAAAATGAGTCGAAATTAATACAGTTATAAATGTTTGTCGTCTAACATCGAACTGAACATAAGCTTGTTCTAACAATCAAGTAATACCTGTTCAAATAGTTACCATTGCTGAAAAATAAAGCCAGAATGAGATCTGTAAAAATTTTTCAAATATCTGAGCCTCTCCAAGCCTCCCTAACTCTTTTTTAAGGGAGGCTTGAGCCTCTCCAAGCCTAAGGGCTCCGCCGCCCCTGGAACCATGTAAAAATATTCAAAGAAAAAATATTATTTTATTTTTGGATTGCCGACACCTTAGTTTTTATGCTAAAAAAATCATAAAATTCTCGAATATTTCTCAAATTTGAGATTAAAAATTTTTGATAACTTCCACTATTTAACATTAATAAATCCAGTTTTTGACGAGCTTCAATTTGGTATGAAATAGTTATTGAAATCATTTGACCTTAGGGTCGAACCATAGGGGCGTAAAGGTTTTGTAACACTCTTTATTTAGTTTTTATAAAGACTAGAAAATAGCATTTGTGATATCAACAAAACTGATAAGAGGATCGAGTTATTCTTTTTATATTTCTCCGCTACAGATACGCGCAAAAACATTCTACTAAATGATTATTTCACATACGACCAGCTATTTTTCTCATAAGAAGGGCCAGCTTCAAAAGAACAATTTCACTGTATGGCAATGAGCACTATGAATGGATGTACAATAGCACAATTAATAGAGAACAACCAACAGTATTAGTGAGCGACATATGCTTCAAAGCTATATGTAGTCACGTAGGACATCACCGCTCAATTTCAATAAAAATATTTGTTCGTAGTTTGATATTTCAAGCTTATTTATTAATTAGAAAAGTCTATAATAGGTGGGGCACAGTGGGCAGTCAGGAAGAAATACAGACTTTCGAGATTTGAACCTGAATGTCGTCGGCTATAAAAGGTAATGTGCTCCTGCTCTCAACTGTGGTCTAGGTTCTGATTGAAGTTCTATAATATATGATGAAGTGGTAACAGCAAGATAGCAAAATCAGGTGAATATTGGCAATAGCACTATATTAGGAAAGACTCTGCTTTTAACTTATAATACAGTTATCAGCAATTGTTATTGTACCATTATATAGTGATACGTGCTTACTATACATTAAAGATTGTTGGAATGTTTTAAAGTCTTCTTTAGGTACAGAAAACAAGAAAATTATGCCTAGTGAAGCAAAAAATGACCACTGGCAAATAATGTAATGTATAGACGGGATCACGCGGAAGTGTTTATTACATTTTTAATTTATTATTCGGTACGACGTATCACCATCTATCTTTGGTGAATGCGGTAAGATGCGGTTTTGAGCCCTTGTCGAGATATTTGAGATTTTGTGACACAACACCATGCTCACCCTGAGGTTCACCCAGAAAATCAACTTTCGAAATTCGACCTGGAAATTTGCGCAGAGAGAGGTCTCGCTGAGACTAGTTAATCCTGAAAGTTTCAAATTTCTCGGTCGCTTCTATCCTTAATTATGAGCACTTAACATTTTGTGCTATAAGTGATGCGAAAAAGAGTATTTTTTCTTATACTCGTATCTCAGGGTAGAATTAGTCCAAAAATTCAAAAATTTCAGAATAAACTAGGCTCATTGAGACCTTTCTCTGGGCAAAGTTTGAAGTCGAAATTCGAAAATTGATTTTTCAGATGAACCTGAGGCGGACCACGGCATTTTGCTAAAAAATGATATAAAAACTAAATATCTCGACAAAAAATAAGCTATAAACACAAACTCTTTTCAGGATGTTCGTAGCTCATTAAAGCCTACAAAATGCATATAGCCTCGATTCAAAAGCAACTTGGCAACTAGAAATTGCTCCTGACTCTCTTTTTCTGCCTACTGTGTGGGAGAGGGGGGTTGTATTAAACTGTGCCCCCAGACATGCTTTAGAAAAGGTCTCACTGAAATATGACATATCTTGAGGGAACAATTCATCATGATTCTGTTAATCAAGAATTCCCCTCTAACCTAGTTTTTATAACAGGATCGAGAAAGCAAACGTATTAAGTATAATTTAGAACAAAAGCTTCTCTTCTCGAAAGTTTCTGTCAAAATTGCCTCTTCATAAACGCATCTTCGGGAATAAGCCGACCGTGAATCAATGTTCGCACGGAGACAGTGTTGACACATTTTTTAGAGAAAGTACTTGCTGTACCTATTGGTAACGATGAACTTCTGAGCGCCGATTTTCTGACAATTGTACCGTCGTGTAACGAGGAGACTAGGAGTCAGAGAAAAGCAAAACATTTTGATTATATTGCCAATTTTTTTTCTAGAAAGCAATCGCTGCTTCTTACAGTCCTGATATGCCACCTAAGTATCCTTCTAAATACGAGAGGATGATGTTCTAGAAAGTAGTCTCAAACACAACAGCGCCTAGCCGTGAGTGGAGCCCATAGAAGCACCGACGAACCGCTAGTCGCTGCTTTGTATAATTTTCATTTCTTTTCTCGGTACTTCAGCGATTTTTTGGGCAAGAAAATGAAATATTACGTTGGTATAGACTCATATATATACATAAAGAAGAATGTTTGATTGTTTGTTCTTTATGTATTCTGTCCCTGTAATAGCTAGCGTCACTAAATTTTTCATGGCATACTTCTTGAGTCAGAAGAAAGCTGAGACAGGGACGACACCGGCAACACCGGTGGAGAGAGGAGTTCGGGTAAAACTTCCCACAAGTTATGATATGCTGCAGTTTTCACCAATCTTTTAAATGTCGTAGATAACTTGGCACGATTGTTATAATATCCATCTCTTACTGTTACTTCGTTTGCACTGGTGTTCGTGTGAATCATTGCAAAGAGCATTAGTAATGAGAAAGACACTGACACCCATACATCATTTTCCGAGTTATTAGATTTAAGCATAGATGTAAGTGTATGCACGATGGGACATGTAGTAGTAATAGATGGAAAGACCTCAAACATATTTTCTCTATATTTTCTATCGTTTTCTGCCATGTCAAGTTTCCAATACGAAAGTTTCCCGAGCAACAGCGAGTGCTACCACTAGTATCATATAAGAAATCGAACCACACCGAAAAAAAAATGGTGTGGTACCAAATCGAAAAGAGTATCGCAGACGAAAAAAGGTTTCGTACTGTGTACGAAATCTAAAAAGATTTCGAATTCGTTTCACTTCTACAAACCATTTTAGGTTCGGTACACACCACTTCGAAAAAATCGAAAACATGTCCTGAGTCCATGACAAGCAATTCTACCCACCTGAAGTTTGGTACGAAACCCTTCGAAGGTTTCGTATTGTCTTTCAAAATGGTTTGGTACGCTACAAAACAAAATTGTATATTTACGGAACCATTTTGGAAGGCAATACGAAACCTTCGAAGGGTTTCGTACCAAACATCAGGTGAGTAGAATTGATTGTCATGGACTCAGGACATGTTTTCGATTTTTTCGAAGTGGTCTGAACCGAACCTAAAATGGTTTGTAGAATTGAAACGAATTCAAAATCTTTTTAGATTTCGTACACAGTACGAAACCTTCTTTTCGTCTGCGTTACCCTTTTCGATTCGGTACCACACCATTTTTTTTCTTCAGTACAGATGTGGAGATCCGTAGGGTCGCCACCGAAATCGACTACGAGCTGTGTTGTATTTTCTTATATGAAAGTCTGAACAAAAAAAAATATCAAGACTTCATCTTCTTACAAAATAGTCGTGCCCAGCAAGGTTTGTATACGTGCACATGGGTTCGGCAGTTCTCAGAACAGACTGCAGCGAACAGTGACAGATAACGTTTAGATTGAATTCAGTCGAGGGATAAGCGAGTCGTAACGACGAGCGTTACTTCCCACGTGTTGAAAATTAAACAAAAATCGACCATTTTATCGCGATAGATCGAACGATTAATCATGCGGCTAATCGCGATTGACCAGCGCTTTTTTCGATATCGTGATTAATCACACGGTTAGTAAGCATGGAAAATTGCGATTAACCTACGATTAATCGGCCGAGGTATCGCATTAAAATCGTCCAAAACTTGGCGATTTTGACGACTTGAGTTGTATCGTTGGTATTTTCCCAATGAAATCGAAATCACGCTAACTAAAACTAATAATACAAACGCAAGAAGAGATTTTTTTTCTTTTGAATAAATGTAGATCCAATTTTAGTGCTGTCTGGTACTTACGATTTTCAGATCACGCTCTATCCTTTGTGTAGCGAACACTTTTGTCTAAAAAGACCAGAAGTAGATGTTCTAGAAAATCATGATTTGTTTGGACTGCAAGCAATATCGTGATACATACATGGAAAAGTTTCTATTTACCCCAGGCAAAATCAGAGCAAACAAGAAATAGTTTTCTTATGGAAAGTTTCAGAGATTCCGACTGAAAGCAAAACAAGAATTTTTCGAAGGAGCCAACATTGCCAGAGTTTCTGTAGTTATTGTGGAATGTGAAAGCATTTCAGCATCATCAGTCATGTTTCAAAAGAATTTTAGAAAAATTTTGAAAACAATTTTTTTTTACAATCGTTCCGACACGAGAAAATTTATGATAAGAATAAAACTAATTTTTTCGGTGCAATCCTGTCTAAATTAGATAGAACTTTTGCACATATGTATCATGATCTTATCGTTGAGCCCAAAAACATGACTTTCTACAAAATATACTACTGAACTTTTTAGACAGAAGAAAGAGTGTAATCTAAAATCCTCAAGTACAATATAGTGTTAAATTTGATATAGAAGAAAAACAAGAAGAAGAATACCTCGCCTTTCGACTACCTTTTAGTATAGAGTGATGTTCAAGGACATTTTCATTGATATGATACTTTTCCTGCAGCTATTGCTAGCTGCAGCTCTGGGCAGAATGCCGGCCTGACGCAGAGTTCTTCTCAATCAATTACTTGAGCTCCGCATACACACTGGCTACTAGAAACCAGCTACAGGAGCTGAGTTCATGACTGATGCTCCCCAGACAATTGCTCCCCGAAAACTTGCTCCCCAAGGACAGTTGCTCCCCAGACACTTGCTCTCCAATGATAATTGCTCCCCGGACATTTGCTCGTCAACAATATCGAATACAATTTTTATGAGTTACAAGAGCAATATATAAACTAGATTTAAATATAGGGCACAACAAAAGAATAAGAAATATTTTAGTAATTATACAAATCTATATATATATATTGTCGAGTGTCACGTCTGATCACTCTCCCATTAGTCAATTTTTTCGACCAATCAGATTTTAAGGTTTATGGTTAAAGGTGGAATCACCAACAAATGGAAACATGACCCACACTATTTTAAAGGAGTACTCCTATCTCCTCAAATACTATACTATGGAGATACCCTTAGGTCCTCAACAGCTATTATATGAGGGTATCCCTAGGCCCTCAACTACTATATATTGCGAGTATCCTTCGGTCCCCAAGTATTATATTAAGACTAGGAATGGCACTTTCGCTTTTCTGATAGTCTGAAAACTGGCCAATCAGATTGCAGGAAATTGAAATTCGCTTACTTGATGGATAACCAAGGGAGTGTCTATGAGGAATTTTGTAGAGCACCCTTGATAACCACGAATTGGCCCGAACAACCTTATGCCCCATCCTTATCTTCATGGAGAAAAAAGGTCTCAAAATCTGATTGGCTGGAAAACTCTTTTCCATAACCCTTTACCCCCCTTTGGTCACTGGAGTGACTATTTTTGAAACAATCGAAAAAAAAAAGAACGAGACATTGAATCCAAAAACTTTAGGAACAGTTCTTGTAGCGGACTGCCTAAGCTATCGACTGATAAAAAAGAAAAATTTTTTTCGTTGCTCTGCTTAGGAAAAAGATGAGCCAGAAAACAGATAATTTTGAAAAAGACAGAAAAAGTTCACTTTATAAGAAAATATCTTTTCTTGGCCAACAGGAAAGATACAAGTTGAGAACGTATTAGATAATATATGTTAGCCATGTAGAGTACTACTAGTATCAACGCTTAAAAAAATTTTTTCAATAACTGGGTAGGGAAAAAACGATCAGATATAAAATGGTAACTCCAGTGACCATTGGGGGTGAACGACATAAAAAATTGATTTTTGCACATATATCGTTTTTGCCATATATGTAACACTGGCTAGTGTATATGTTATAATTGTTGACAAAAGTGCATAATAAAATAAAAAATTGATTTTGTTTATAAATATGAGCGTTATTTCCTATTATTAGTCATGAGCTAGACGATCTCAGTCCCAATTTGAAGTTCAAAACTGCGTTCTTGCAAGACCAAAACAAAGTCCGAACCAGCTACCTACTGTCTAAATGGGAATCTAACATGTGTTTGTGAAGAGCAGTCCTTTGCAGCCTCACTTCTGGTCTCACAATAAACTTTTGGCGCTGGGATTGGGGCTGAGACCGTCTCATCGGTGTCAAATAATAAAAAATTACGCTTGTATTCATCGATAACATCAATTATTTGTTTACATGTGAGCTGTTGTAAATAGATATAACATATCCGTCAATAAGTGTTGCTTATATAACAAAAACAGTATAAGCGCAAAAATCAATTTTTCATGTCGTTCCCCCCCAATGGTCACTGGAGTGACCAAACCGATCTGGCCCAGAGATAGAGCGGCCAGTCGATCTGTCCATATCAATGGTATATTGGAAGGATTACTACTTTATACGAGTCGTTACTTTATTCGTAGCTCTACTAGAACCGCTATGGGGGGTAAAGGGATAACAGCCAATCAGATTGCAGTAAAGGATTTCTCTGCTATTATTCAGATGAAATATGGACATGTTCGGGCCATTTAAGGGTTATCAAGAGGTGACCTTAATATGGCTCGAACACCCAATGTTTTATATGGATGATAGTCGAAGTCTAATATCAGCCCATGGTATATACAAGATATCAGCCAATCAGATTTCAGAAAGCGTTTTTTTCAGCTATTATTTGGATGAAGCATGGCCATATTCGTGCTATTTAAGGGTTATCAAAATGTGTCTTTAATATGTCCCATATGACCCTATGTTTTATATGGATGACAGTCGAAGTCTAATATTTGCCCATGGTATATACAAGACAAGTCAAGCCCACCTTCTCGTGGTGTTTCATGGGTGATGCAAACGGGCCTTTGCATACCTCTCATGAACCACATGACATGCGATAATCATAGTCCGCCTACAAACGAAAAAACCGTGCAATTTGCACGGGGGATAGCTAGTAGTATAAGATTAGAGAAGTAATTAAAAGAAAGTATGAAACAGAACACAACATTGTCACTTTATTATATTTTATTCTGATGGTGGTTCTGTTGATAATCTACAGTATTTTTCTATTTTTTGTTCTGTATAGTATAATTGGAGAGCAAGTGTAATTGGGGAGCAAGTGTCTGGGAGCAAGTACGATTGGGAAGCAAATGCCCTTGGGGAGCAAGTGTCCGGAAAGCAAATGTCCAGGGAGCACCAGTCCGGCTCCCACAGGAGCTCTATGATATGTCGATAACGTAATCATCGTGCTATCGGACGGGTGATCCGATATAAACAGCTGTTAGTGACTTGTCCAGGATCATTTTATGACTGGTAGTACTAAGATTTGAACACAGTACCTTATGGATACGTGTCGAACAATGTAATTACTCAGCTATGGCGGCTGCAAATTTGATATAGACCAAGAAAAGTCTCCCTGAATCAACCTTTTCATGTGATAAGCCCATTCTTTAAAGAAAGAATAAACGAGAAGTACAAGTGTCATTAAGGCAGAAGAGAAAAATACACTTAATACCGAATTAAAAAGAAATAAGTAAACAATGCTGACAATGTAAAATTCCAATAGACGAAACTCTAGATGGAATTGACAATTGCTCATTTATCATCCTGTTAGTTGTGCTGCTGTTTGAGCAAAACTTTTATTTAATCAATCAAGTTTCTAATGGGCGTTCTGTTAACGGCTAAGTAAATCTTTGAATGAATATATATGTAGTTTATATATTTACTGAAGTGTATAGGGATCTTTCTGTGTAGAATGACTAGTTATAAACTCAACTATTATCATTTTTTTACATTTACAAGAGCATTCTCTTCTTTTTCAAGGACATATATTGCTACGCAACAACAAATAAATCCTATCGTATTCCGGAGATCTTCGGGAACCGATGCAAAAGAAACATTAAACTAGTCTTCTGATAAGTGTAGCGATATCGAATAGCGATAATGTTTCTTTTAGATACAAAAGTACTAAATATATAATACTTGATAGACATGAATTTGATGGAAAATGGTGGAGATCAAATTGTCGCTAAAAATGACACTTTCAAACATCCATCTTTCCTTGTGTGCCTACCTTCAACATATGCAACTCGTATTCCTAACAATATTTGGATGGAAAACATGACAGAGAAAAATAGACAACTCGACTACAAGAAAGCTATGGAAGAATTCATTGATTTTTACAAACATCTTGCTACGAAGTCTTTAGTATATCTGTTACCGTCTCCTGATGATGTTCCTCTTCAGGATTTGGTATTTACTGCAAATCTTGGCATAGTACTAACTCACTTACCTGATAGAAAAGTGGCGATTGTATCTAATTTTACTTCGGAACCAAGAAAAGGAGAAAGCGAATTCGGTTTAAAATTTTTCAAATCAATGGGATATGAGACATTTATGCCAGAAACAAAGTTCGAAGGTGAAGCTGACTTAAAATATTTATATGGCAACGTTTATATTGGAGGATATGGTATACGTTCTGAACTGGAAACATACAAATGGATGGAGAAGACATTTGACATGAAAATAATTTGTCTGAAAATGATAGATGAATATTTGTATCATCTTGATTGCAGTGTATTTCCACTGTCCTCAAATAAGGTAATGATATGTAAAAGCTTGTATACCGATGAAGAAATGAAGAGCTTGGAACAAGTTATAGAACTCATTGATATTGATTATGACATGGCTTATAATGGTGTTTGTAACTGTCTCCGCATTGATAATGTTATCTACAATGCTGATGTCCTTGAAACTTTTGAAAAGGGTAGCAAACTCTATAAAAATGAAATAGTGAAAAATAGCCTGCTGAAAAAAATTGCTGCTGACAATGATTTGGAAGTTGAATTTATTAAATTGGAAGAATTCACAAAAAGTGGAGCTCTTTTGTCTTGTATGATCTTACATATGAATAGATACAATTACTGATTTATAATCCATTGAATTTTCTATTACTTCATTTATTACGAGTGTGATCAAGACGTCTTTTGGACTTTGAATTTTGTGTTAATCTTTTTCTAATTATAATAATATTTTATCTTTTGCTTAACGGCAATTATAACAGCCGATTGATCTAAAACGACAGTATTGGCTTACTTCTTCGTTTTCGAGATGATACCTCTACACTTTCTTGCCTATATAAAATATATCGCATCTCATTGATATTTTTTTCCATTGACAATCGTTCTTTAGGCTCAATTTTAGAACACAAATACGTCATCCTTGATTGCTTAATTTTTTCTGAAAATTTGATCCTTACAGAATGAAAGTTCATTGAGAAAAATACAATCATATCTCACGTACTCCTTCAGTAGTGCAATCAAATCAAGCTAAGAAAAAAACTGGTAAAAATGACTGAACTTCTTAAGAAGGAATTTTTTAAATCGATAACATCACTTTGGTCAATCTGAGTAGTTTTGATTAAGAAGAAAGATGGTACCACTTGATTATATGTTGATTTCTCAAAATTGACTAGGTTCAAGTCAATATCGATCGATTCCCATAATTAAATCAATTTTTTTTATTACTATCTTCTGACTAGCTAAAGTTGAAATATAATGCAAGCTGACGTTAAAGATTTAAATATTTGTTCGTATTACTTCATTTATGAATGAATTAAAATGACTAGTTTCTGTATTCATTAATAAGATAAATGACTGTATTCCATCAAATGCTTCATCAATGAGATTAAATTCTGTTTCTTTTGGTTCTTCATTAGAAATGTTTCCAAATACATTTCCATCTGCAATCAAAAAAACACACAAAATCAAAAATCAAATATTAATAAAAAACTCAGATTTATCATCATCAAGGGCAAGATAACCCTCGTCAAACTACTCGTCAAAAGAATATGACTTGCCCGCATGAGTATTCAGATCACTTAGACCAGTGCTTGTTTAATTTAATGTATAAAGATAATTTTTGTACTTTGAGGAGTACTCGTATGAATTTTTTCACTAGAGATTTACACGGAGTGGAAAGCCTGAATATTCACTGTAGTACTCATCCTGGCTTTTGTATGTGCATATACCAAAACATTTATGCATTAACCCTTCCAAAGTATACTGAAATTATTGTGTACAGAACATTAATATAGTTAAATATATAAATATATAGAAAATGTTTCTATGAGCTCACTAAAGTATTACGTCACCAAGTTTAGATGGAGGAAGGGTCAGCCAATAATGACATTTGATTATTCGGAGAAAGAAAGGGATCGCACAAAGATTACATTATCTTACAAAATTTCTTGATCGCAGCGCAATGTATTACGATAACATGTTAGAATTAGTCAGCGGGTCAAAATAAAGTTTAAAAACGAACATGTCTAGTCTGCTTTTTATGTAATTCAACAGCAGCAGCTATGGATCGTTACCAGTGATTACATTCTCTGAGATATCTTAAAGAATAACTTACCATTATTTAAAAAAAGCAGTCTCCAGTGGTTGGTAGTATTAATGGTGGTAGTGAAGAAGAAAATTACATGGATGATAAAAGTATTGCGTAATTGATTAAAAAGCTTGTCAGCGCAGTCCTTTTGGGACTAAAATGTGGAACTCACATATCTTTCAACAATTGAGCTTCAGATACACAGAGCTGCCGCAAGGGGCTAAAGATTGGGGGAGGGGGACAAAAATTTTTTAAAAAGTGCCTATAAATTATCGAAATTTTGAAGAAAAGATTACAGATTTATTAAAGATTTTTCGAGACTTTTCGAAATTTTTGAAGAATTTTTAAAAATTTTTCAAAAAGTGTCAAGCAAAAAAAAAGAAGATTTTTCAAGATTGGGGGAGGCATGTTCCCGTCCCTCCTGGTCGCGACAGCCCTGCAGATAAATAAACATAGGACCCATTTCTGTATCGTGCCTACTAGTTATGGAGAGAAATGTCTGTAATGGAGGAGTGTCTGTAATGGGAGGTGTCTGTAATGGGGATGTCTGTAAGGGGGGTGGGGGGAGCCGCAAAACTTCGACCTAAAACTTACACTCACATTTTTCATATGTGAGTTCCACAAAACACGTTTGATTTTTTAGCTTTGGATTTTATTAAGCTTTGATCCCATTTAATGTCGTTTTCTCTTTCATTTACTTAGGGGTATCCAAAAGTAATGTCGCGTCCATATCATTTCC
>JAJEKB010019573.1:101821-113079 GCA_022393335.1 Macrotrachela quadricornifera
AAGGAAATGATATGGACGCGACATTACTTTTGGATACCCCTAAGTAGTATGAAATATAATCATCTAAACTGTAATCTTTTTTGAATTTCTATATATTAGAAAACCGATTTTTAAAAAGCTACCGCATTTTCAAACTTTCATAACTTATTACTCGAATTATGAAATCTTAGCAAATGCTCGATTTTCTAATTTATTAAAATTCAATTTGATTTTCGCAAAAATCCATTTTCCGAAAGAATGGAAAATCAAGTTCGATTTCGAAAAATCATTCGAACAATGACACAAAAGTGATCATTGTTCATTTATATATATAAGCTGACCGATTAGTATTTTGCATTCATTATGCCATCATCTGTCCTGGTTACTGGTTAGTTGACAAGCCATTTTCTACGGTTGCTCTGTGAGTTAATACATTTTGTATACGTTTAAAATTAAATTACTTATTGATATTATATGATGGATTTATATGAATTAAATGATGATTCCATTATTAAAATTTAAGTTAAAATGATTATTTTTTGCTTTTGATGCATTCATATGAATAAAATATTTATTATGTTAATTTATTTTAAATTTAAATTACATATTTTTATTATCAGATACATTTATATGGGCTAAATGTTTAATCACTATGATTTCAGTTTTAGTTAAAACAAGTAACGCTCGTCGCTACGACTCGCTTAACCCTCGACTGAATCCTATTTATCATTATCTCTAATTGGTCGTTAGATTCTGCTCTGTTAACTATGCTGGATGCATGTACACGTATACACGGATTGCTAGTGATGACTGTTCTATAAGATCCAGCCTATAAACTTTTTGTTAAGACTCTCATATGGCAACACGAAGCATGGGTCACGGTCGATCATCGTCATCTGTGCTTTATTCTACTCTTAACTTCTCGATTTTCTATATGATGTCAGCATAGACCAATGTAACACTTCATTTTCTTGCTCAAAAAATCGTTTACAGATAGTATAAAAACTAAAGCAAATTTAAGAAAATAGAGACTAGTCATTCGTCGGCGTCCCTACGCGTCGTCACTGACGACTAGTCGCGTCGATGTTGAAGTCTATTTTCACATGAGTTCTCTGTCTTGTGTTCAAAACCACATTCATTCACGTTCTAGTAACTCAAAAGAATTACAGGATCTGCAACGGAAGAAGCTTCTATAGGAAATTTGAAGAAAAACAAGTAAAGGCACATAAATCTATAAATAAGTAAGCCATGACTAAACTTATGAAACATCACTGCGAAGTCTTAATTATTTTTTTTTTTGCAAATAACGAATATTTTAGATACGTGATTTGCTGAAAGTCTGATTCAAGGAAGAATAAAATTACAAAATGCTGATCGCCTCAAAGCTCAGATTCTCAAAATCTGATTGGATTAAAGTTAGATTTTAGGAAGCATTTCATTAGTTGAAGTTTTAAACAGATAGAGTCTGACTGGTCAAAAGTTCGATGTAAAAAGTTTGCCACTGGCTGAGTTCACAGATTCAATAATCTGATTGAACAGACGCCATATATTGAAAATAACTGAGCCGTGATCTTTAAGCCGATGTTCTTTTCGCTCGGTCATAAGCAAGCTTATTTTATTTTGTTCAATCTTCCATTTGTTGAGGATACATACTAGCCTTCGTTCCTACACTTCTGTTACTATTCACTTAAAAAGACATCACATTTTAAAAGTGGAAGACAAAAATTTCTTTATAGTTACAAGTAACGCGAACCCTACGGATTCGCTGACCCTTTTCTGAAAGAAAATTTAGTGTGATTATCATTCAATATAAATTTTCATTTGGATTATCTTACATCTAAATCCCCTTGATTGCATGAAAGCTGCGGAACAAAACAATCACTCTAGCGATGATTGTTTTATAGAAATATCCCTATATAGATTCATAAGTAAATGGCAGGCAAACCTCAAGTTCGAGTTCTTCGTCTGCGATTGGGATTGATCAAGTCTAATACAGATATCTGGCCATATTCAATAGTTTGGGACGTCATATTTTCTAATCCTGAACTCTGACTTGTTTGGACAAAACGAAAAGACAAACATTGATGTTTTTTTAAGCGCAATATTTATCGCTATACAACTGTTTCTTTAAGAAAACGGAATTAGATACAGTTCAGATACTTCAGTTTGTTCATCAAGTTCAGTAGCATGACCAGGTGGCGATTACTCCAAACCACAATACTATGAAGATAATATCTTTCACCAAACTAAGAAATTTCGGACAGCTTCCTAAAGGTTTAGAACGATATGACTACATATATATTTCTGCTTATGCTACAATAGGCAAATAATACAATATTAGTATTCACAATTCTGTTATCGGATATGCTCTGTTACATAAAATGCGTAATAAAAAATTATTTTTCCTCATGAATCGAGTTATTTTTTTTTGTGTTTCAACGCCTTTATTTAAACCTAACGTTAAAACAAATCAAAAACAAATCCAGGCTGAAAAAGAGAAGAGAAGAAAAAGAAAAAAAAAGAATTTGAGACTCTTGACTATAGTCTTTTGTCTCAGGTTTTATATCATATCATTTGATCAGGGGATAGTTGACTTGTTTTTAAAATATGATAATTATACCAAATCTTTCATAATTTCTTGCAAATGTGTTTCTAATACAGTTTCATTGTTTGAAGGGGCTCTTGCTATTGCTGAGTTTAGCAATGTTATTGAATAATCTTTAATCATTGGAATTTTACTAAACTTATGGATGAATTCGACCGAAGTATATGCTGGTAGATTTAAAGCTGCTCTGATAGATTTATTTTGAATAATCTGTAGTTTTTGCCAAATTTTTTCATCAGCTGTTAACAATACTGGATATCCTTACGTGATGACTGTTCTAACGATTGATTTGTAGATATTTAACATCGTTTGATTATTGTGTTCAGGTGCAGATCTTGAGAGAAATCGTAATAGATTTATTCTATCTGCAGTCATTGTTTCGATGTGATTTAAGTGGCTTCTTCAGTTTAATTTTTTGTCAATAATTACTCGAAGGTATCTTGTAAAATCTAATGGTTTAAGAGTTATATTTTTTACTTTGAGTAATATTGGATTTTTGTATTTCTTTCTTGGATGTGGACTAAAGTGTAGCAATTCTGTTTTAACAGGTTGTAACTTTAGTTTCCAAGAAGAGCACCACTTTGTAAATTCATCAATTGATTGTAGTAGTCGTTTGTTGAGATTTGATGTTGAATTCGAAGACGTCCAAAATGCTGTATCATCAGCGAATAACCCATGATTTATATGACTTGGAATACCATTCATAGAATCATGTGTATAGATAATATAGAGCAGTGGAGAAAGAGGTGATCCTTGTGGAGTTCCTTTATTTAATTTGAATGGACTGGAAAGAATATTTTCTAATTCTATTGATGCTGATCTATTGTCCAGGAATGAGACAAGATAATTGAATAAATACTTTGGTAGTTGAAGATTGTTTAGTTTATAAATAAGGCCATCATGTCAAACTGAATCAAATGCTGCTTTAACCCTTTCACCGCGATTCGGTTTTCTGAGGAAAATAGCTGCAATATATTAATCTTCATGCGTGATCACGCTCGATAAATGCGTTCATTGATATTTTGTGTATGTGCAGATATTTGTTTTTCTTTCTGTTATTTGTGTCATCACATGATAGGTCTTTTATTACATAGGACTGAATAGTTATTCGAGTCTGTCTTTTTCTTTAGTAAACATATTGTGCAGTAACAATGAAATAACAAAGCAAACTTCTAATTTTGTCTCCTACGTTCTTTTCATAGTATTATCTTTCATTCTTTCTCTTCATTCGCATGAAGAGTGAGGATGTATGTCTATAAAGGAAAACAAGGTATAAATTTATCTGCTCAGTTATCAACGTATTATACATGCCTCCGACGGTCCAAAAAGCCGTATCAAAAGTTAGCATTTGAGATGATGTTTGGGGTGTTAGTAGTAAATGCTTGTTTGATTTACAAAGAAAATTATGACACAAGCCGTATGACGACGCTAAAGTTTCGTGAAAGTCTTGTACGATCTTTACTTCTTGGTATGCTATACGAGATTCTAAAACCTGGTTTAAGAGAACGTTCAACAAGCCAAACGAAGCGCAAACTTACTGATCACAAGCTCAAAGAAATGGAAGGATCTGCGTACGATGGCTGCAGACACTATGCTTGCTGCTATGAAAAAAACAGAGAACAACAATCAAGAAAAGTGACCTATGGGGCAGCAAAGAAAATAAAAACCTTCTGTCCTGACTATGATAAATTTTTCTGTCTTGAATGTTTTAATCAGAAGCATCATGTTATGGAATAAAAGACTTAAAGAATACCAAAGACAGTGCAAATGACAGACTATGTTTAACGTCTCGCCGAAGAAGAAGGCAAAAGAAAGCGCTTTTCTATACAGTTTCTTCTTAAAATATAGCGTGGCCCACCAGTGGGCCACATCGCGGTGAAAGGGTTAATGTCAAATAATATAACAGCAGTATGTCTTCGTTTTTTTAATTGTTCTTGTGCATATCTTTCTAATCTTACTATATTGTATAATGTGCTTTTCCTTGCACGGAAACCAGCTTGATGTTCAGGTAGTATTTTACGACGTTCAAGCTCTGCCATTATTCGTTGCTTGACAATCTTCTCCGACAGTTTGCCTAAACAACTGAGAAGACTGATAGGTCGATAACTTGCTGGTTGATGTTTATCTTTCTTTGGTTTTAATAATAGAATAATATTTGCACTTTTCCATAATTGTGGGATATGACCTATTTTCAGAACTTGTTTAAAAAGAGATGTTAAATGTTAGAGTAGTAACTTGGTGTGGTTTTTCAAACATCTGTTGTGAATGTTGTCCGGACCAACCGAACTATTTCTAAGTTGTTTGATGCTCCATTTTAATTCTTTTTCTGTTATTTTTACCCATTTGTTCGAATTTCAATTTCTTTTTTTGTTCTTAATTTGTTGTACTACGTGTGTGACTTGATTATGGAAAGGTAATGGTTCAGGTGCTTGTACATAAACTTCATTTTTAAAATAGTCAGCAAATAATTCTGCTTTATCATTAGTTGAGGTTGCTGTACAATTGTTGAATGCCATAGTGTTAGGATAAATTTGTTTAATTCTTTTATTATGGAATTTTCGTACAGTGGACCACACGGAAGACGAAAACATTTTCTTTTGTGTTAATGACGACATTAACTTGTTGAAATTGTTTTTCTTATCATTAAACAGTGAGTTGTTCAAAAGAATTTTTGTTAAGTAGAAATTCTTTTTCTCCGTTTCTCCATTAGTCCTTTTCCATTTCCTGTACCCTTGATGTTTAAGTTTAATTAAACGTTTAGTAGCATCACTTGGTTCATAAGTTTTACTAATTCGTTTAGTTGTTGGAATAGCAGCATTTGCAGCTGAATTGATGCTATTTGAAATAAAATTTGTATATTCATCAATATCCTTAGCAAAGCTAATAAGATGGTTTATATCCCGTTTTTGAAGAGATTTGTTTAAATTAATTCTGAACTTTGTCCAATCTGCTAATTTGAAATTGTAAGAAATTCTAGGTGAGACTAGTGTTGGTTCAGCTCCTAAATTTAGATCAAACGTTAATGGTTTATGTCCACTTGATATTCCTAATGATGTATGAGTTTCAACATTATTAATAAAAGAGAATAAAGGTTGACTGCGTAATATCCAATCGATTTTTTCTTCATAACTATTTCTTTCGAAAGTTGTAATTTCTTCGTCAATAAAATTGAGGAAGCCTTCATTCAATAGCTCCTGTAATTGTCTTCCTTTGGAATTTGTTTTTCTTGAACCCATAGTAAATAATGCAGCGTTTAGATCTCCAACTATAATACAATTGTTGTTTAATTTGTATAATTCATGAAAAGCATTAATATGTATTCTTTCAGTTGAAGGAATATAAATAGAAGCAATAAGAATTGATTTAAATGTCTTTTCTTCAATTTGTATTGCTAATATTTCATTTTTTCCAATTGTTTTATTATATACTTCTTGACATTTGATGTTGTTTTTGATTGCTATAAGAACACCACCACCTTGTTTATCTATTCTATCATTTCTAAATATATTATATCCATATAGAGAAAAATGTCGGTCACTTGCAAGATTTGATTCATTTATTGATAATATATCATATTTTGAAAATCGAGAGAGAAGTTCATCTTTGTGCTTCATAATTGATGTGATATTTATATGACATATTCTAATCATTCTTATTATTATCTATTTTTGAATCTTTAATACTGGTTGAATATGTTTCCATTGAACTATCTAGTGAATGTTTACGTTTGAAAGCTGTTGTATTTGGTTTAGCTTTTTTGGTCTTTTTACCTGATGGTTTATTTGTTTTTCCTAAAGTTGATGGAACATTTTTTGTTGGAGGTGATGCTTTTGTTGTAATTGATGGAGATGATGTTATATGTGTAGATTTAAGTGCAGCTGTAACTGCTTGAGTATCATTGAATAAAACTTGGACTTCATTAGCATCATCATTCACTTCATTATTTTCATCAGTAAATTCACCTTCTTCTGTTTCATATGGTTCTTCATTACCTAAAAGATCAACTGGAAGTTTGGATTTCAAGATTTTTTCTAGTTTGACATTATTTGTTTTTCTTAATTTAATTGTTATTTCTTCGAGAATCTTTTCCATTTTCTATGAAATAGTATTTATTATTTCTTCAATCATTGATGTTTGTAACAAGTCTTGTTGACGAGAATAAACATTTGATAAAAGAGGAAAATCTTCTTTGTTGTAAATTTTAGGAATTGATGTTGGTGATGTTTGATTATTAGTTGAGGAATATAAATCAATAATTTTTTTCTTCCTATTCACTTGATCAATGTATGTTGGACATTCAGACGAATTAGCCATATGTTCACCTTTGCAATTGGAGCATTTTGTTTAAGATGAATGTTTGGACATGTATCAACCTGATGATTATCTCCACAACGACAACATAGTTGCTGTTTTAATTTACAATATTTTGCTATATGATTATATTTTAAACATATAAAACATTGCACAGCTTTACTGTTATGAATTACAGGTTCCGCTTTAAAATGCATATAGTCAATTTGAAGACTTGTTCGAATAAATGTGTTTCTATTTTGTTGATCATTGAATATAATTTTAACTGTTTGTGTAGGTTGGTTTTTGCCTTGTTCATTAATCTTGTAACATTTTCAACATTAAAACCATTTTCTTTTAAACCTTCGAGAACTCGACCTTCATCTATTCCCAAATCTACTCTTTTTACAAATGCTAATTTATCTGTTTCTTGTATCTTTTGGATTGTTCTAGGAACAAAAATATTAGCTGATGTATGACCAATATCAGCTAGAACTTTAGATAATTTATTCAGTAATATGTTAAAATATTGAACATCATTTGCAAATACTGTAAATGTTCCTGAACGAGATACTTGAATATCATGTATTTTGACATCATTGAATTTTGATTTTAAGATATCATGTAGTTCAATTTTATTTAATCTAACTCCATCTATAATAAGAGGAGAGATCGTGAACTTTGATTGGTTTGAGTTTTGATAGATGGAAGTTATTAATTGAATTAGTATCATTAGCTGTTGTTGCTTGTTTTGGTGATTTTGCTTGATTTACCTGTTTGTGTACACTTGTATTATTTTTATTTCCCATTTTTGGGGGCATTTTATCGATTATTTATAAAAATAAAATAATCGAGGATTTATTTATTTGAAAAGGTGACACAATATATAAATAAATAAATAATATCAAAGAGGAAAACAAAGAATACGTCTTATCGATAGCGCGTAAACTTAGTGAATGATCGAGTTATTTGAGAATCTGTTAAGGTACTCCAAATCTCACTCATTGCACTTATGATAAACTGTTTAAATCAACGACTAGTCGTTCGTCGGCCTCCCTCCGGTCGGCCACCCACGACTAGCCGTTTCTATGTACAGTCTATTTTTTCTGTCTATATTCTGTCACATTAGAATTTTCATGCGTACATAAGTAGCTTACTCATAACATATCGACAAGCAATCGAAAAACTTCTAACACTCAGATAGCATTGTGTAATTTTCATCAGTTTCAAATTCCTTTTTTGTTTTAAAAAAATGATATTTTGCCGGATTCGTTATCAAACAAGATTAATTAGACTCTTTAGAAAATCCACTTAAATAACTTGAAACTTATTTCAAACTATGCTTTGAAATAACGTTTTAAGTCAACGTCTAGTCGTTCGTCGGCCTCCCTCCGATCAGTCACTCACAACTAGCCGTTTCTATATTGAAAAGCGCTTTATCCTTCAATATTAGTTTAAGCTTGAAGCGAATAGATGCATCTCGTTTGAATTCCTCTCAAAAAGTTACTGGCCATTTGTTAATACGTTCATTAAGGAACTAGAAAAAGGGAAACTATTCAAAAGTGGGTACCAATAGAGTACACTACATTGTGGTCTAGGAAAAATCTTCGGCTACTTTGAATGTTACTTTAAGGTTGATGTCTATAAAGATTCAACAACAGAACACCAACCAGTTACTTCTTTTTTTTTTACGTATTTCTATATAAATCTTACTCAAAACTCTGCCATATAGCAATGTACAACGCAAAATGGTTCTATTAAAATCAATGGCGAACATGGATTCATGGTCATTGATTATTCTTACCTTAACCTTGCAATAACAAGAACTTCAATAAAAAGCTACGAAATAGGTCAAAAAAGCTTTTATTCACTCCGAATTCGAGTTTTCCGTACTTTTTAACGGTTAGTCAAGTTTTATCAAAAACTATCATTGATTCATTTATCGTTAATTAATAACTAACAATATTTAAAAACTAACCTTGGATTTGGGTTCTCCATAGCAAACTATATGTGGTGATTTTGCACTGTAGATAGTTTATATTATTTATTATTAGTTATTTGGTGAAACCCATTCAATCTTGATTTATCGATCTTCAGTTAGCTTGAATCAAAGTTTTTGAGACAAATAGCCAAACAAATTATAAATTGTTTATTTACTTATTCTTAACCTCAAATTTGGCTCGAAATTCGAATTCTACACCTTCGATAACCTTTTAAAGAGTTTCCTTATAGAACATCACAGGTTTTAAATACAAATCTAGGCTACACCATTTTCCGACTGGATTGAAGACACAAACATACCCATAAACTTTAGAAGCAAACATATCTGCAAAACTACAGACTTCTTTTATGCGATATGATCCATGCTTCAATTCGAGAAACAAATTGTTATTATCTACGTAAAAACCTTCTGCAGTCAAAGATTCTTATCAAAATTTTTACAAAAACTAATGCTATCGATGGATTTCTTGATCCAGACAATCTTTCATCAAACTTGAGAAAAAAATCATTGTTTTCTTAAAAGAAGCCTTTTTTTAGCAAAAATAATGATTCGGAAAAATCGAAAAACTGATAGTGCTATTCGATTTTCCAACTCCGATTGTCTTTGGTCAAACTTTATAAAAATCATTATTTTCTTAAAATAAATGCGAAAACCTCGGATTTGAATCCGAGAGTTATGTGTACTTCAAAAAGCGAATAAGACAGATGAGTTATCCAAGAATGTGTCGAGTAGAGCCCGTCGAATCCGGATCTGAAAATTTTAAGTTGATCTAGTCTAGGTGAGTTCTGAGTCTGCAAATTATTATTGTTTAGAAAAAATAGTCACTATACACAATAATTCTTGCTTTGATTTTCTTTAATTTTTGTTTATTTTCTTCAGAAAACGGTGAATTTATTTATGAATAAGTTAGGATTTTGTATTTATTACAACGGTACTCATTATGATCCTCTTTTACTTTTTCACAATAACTCTCAACAGCTTCTACCATGCTTTGACTTAATTAACATGCGTTTATAATATGAAATACAATTTGAAACAAGCTTTAATTAAAAGAGGAAATTTTTATTTGTGCAGATAAATAAAGTCTTCGGAACTAACACCTCACCACGTCTTATCTGGCAAAAAGAGGGCTTCCGCACATCCTGAGGGGCAGTTTCTTAGTATGCTCAATGATGCATTTTTTTAGACAGATTGATCAAAATCAATCTATTGTGAACTTCACTTTTTGAGTACATAAAAATAATGTTGGCTCTATCGAGAACAAACGAATATCGCACAGACACACTCTAAAGGTATACGGCTTTTTCATGCTTTTACGAAAGTGTGATATTGAATAAATATTAAATGACACCATATCTATCCCTATTATTTTGTATGATTTTATAGCTCTTAACGAGTTCTATCTACTCTGAAAAAATTGGTATTGTTAATATGGAAAACAAACAAATATCACACTTACTCATTGTCAAGATATATGAGTTTTTCATAGTTTTTCGACACTGATACAGTGGAAATCTTGTCCGCAACCTATTTACCCCCATAATTTAGCGTCACTTTGCAGCCCATGAAATTTTCTATCTAATGCCACATGATGGCTGAAGTTTTATTTTGATTATGATAAATCTTTTCTTTAAAGAAAATTAAAAAGCCGTGCAATTTGCACAGGGTATAGCTAGTTTTCATCATAATCCCCCAACATAAATAGCTATCGAGTTCGGATTTTTTCCATTTGATAACCCTTTTTAGTAGCGACAAAACCATGCATCTAGAACAGCCCAAAAACGCTAGTCACCTGAGACATATTTAGGGACACTGGCATCAGGATACAGATTTTGTGTATTTTTGGACCCTGTTTAAGCAGCTTTCACTTAAAAGACGACGAATCGATTCAAAATTAATATCATATTCGAAATCAGTGTTAAAAACTGAGTCGATTCATATATGTTGGGAATAATTCCGAGAAAAAAAAATTTTTTGAAAAATTTCCTGTACCCCCCCTCAAGGATGGTCTAGTGAATAATGACAATTTCTTCGATAACTCAGTGATTTCTTCACGGACCCATCTCATCTTCGAACTCGACCGAGATATTGATGAAACAATTCTGAGCACAAAAGGACTCCATCAGATAAGTCCACAAATCCGCCACCCCCTAGATAACATTCTAATTAGTTTAAAAAGAAAGCCCGAATATTTTTACGTAGTTCTGTGTATTTTTTTCCATAATTGCTTTTTGTCAAATGAATTTTTAAAAAGGCATTCTGTCTGAGAGGGTATATACATTTTCCCACCGCGATAAATTTATAGTGTTGAGTATTAGAAATTTTTATTAGTTGCTTGTTTTCTTAAGTATCATATACCAAAAGATGCAGTTAATTTTGTAC
>JAJEKB010019573.1:113479-131584 GCA_022393335.1 Macrotrachela quadricornifera
TAACATATTATGGAAAAATCCTTAACTGATATTCCTTTTGTTCATCAATTGAAAATAATATATTTCGAAATAAGTCAAAAGAACAGAAGAAGAACGACTTTAAATAATGAAAGGAAAAATCCCATATGATCGTATATAAAGGAAAAAGAAAAATTCCATATGAACATATATGAAGGAAAAGAGGAAAATACCATATAGATATATATCTGAAGGAAAGAAGAAAATACTATATGATCATATATGTGAAGGAATAGCGAACGAATATTCTATAAATTCGCTTACAATGTGATCAACAAGAATCTAATTCTGTAACGTAGAAATCGACTGTTTATTTCAAGAAAATGCGAACACTTATATACTCGACAAATTAAAAGGCCACAGGAAAAAGTTTGATGACACCAGGTTTTTTTCCTTTTGTCAAACTGAAATAAAAATGTTGAAATGTAGGTCAACTGAACAGAGAATAAGAATGAAAAGAAGGGAAGACAATGTTATTGAGTGGTGTCTCATTCGACATGTATTTAAAAGCTATTCCTGGCAAATTCGGAAAAATCGGGTTTAAAAGGGACCGGGACGGGTTTACCTATTCGAACTCGGAATCGGGATTGAAGTCCCGAACCCTACTTCAACGGGATCGGGATCGGGACGGGTTTCGTTCAAGCGGAACATGATCGGGATCGGGGCAAAACACCCGGTCCCGCCGCATCCTAATCTCCATAGTATAACACATGAAGACCCACGGGTACCCCTATTATTATAACACATGAAGACCCAAGGGTACCCCTATTAGTATAGTAGTTGAAGACTCACGGGTACACCTATAGTATACCATACCACATCAGGCTTTCTACGATGATGTGTTTTTCACCTTTGACCTTTATCCTTTCACTCTGACACGCACCCACAGGCGGACAAACTATTTTTTTTCATATGACCGTCACTATAGTCGGGTGAATCATCATGATTTATATTATAATGTTCAGTGTGTGTCTGTCGGTTACCGAGTCAAAAGACATCATGTTTCTTTGATCCATAGGTCAAAAAAACATGATTTTAGATTGGTCCTAGGGGTCAAAAAAACATGATTATAGCTCGAGCTCTGGATCAAAAAATAGGCTTGGTTATCTTCTTCTATAGAATAATGTTGAGTGTCTCTGTGTGTTACCAGGTTAAAGGAACAGGAGTGATGGTAGAGATGGGATCAAAGGAGCATATCATTGTTTTCAAAGAAATCTTTTATATTTGTTACCTTTAAATAAATGGAATATCATGCAATAACCTTTGTTTCAGAACAGAGGTAGAATTCTAAAAGTGCCTTTAAGAATTATCTCGCCATTAGAAAAAATTTTCTTCACATAGTGAAAGCGGCCGTGCAATATGCACGGCTTTCCACTAATTTACTTTACATATGATGCATTTATATGAATAAAATATCTATGATATTTATTTATTTTAAATCAAAATTATTTATCTATTTTAATTATTATTTACTTATTGTGTGTATTGCATTTATATAAAGAACATGTTTATAATATTATTTAGCACATTTACCACGACGGGTTTCACCAGTCGGACCCGCTCAGTTTTCACAAGAAACTTAATAGAAAAACAGTTTCTATTTCTTTGTCGTTCAATGGAAAACATCAAGGAGTGTATCATCTAGTTTGTCTTACCGTTATTTGAGTTATTTATTACAAAGGTTGACGTTTTCATTAAAGCAGTCAACACAAAAAAAAGTATCATAATCAAAATAGGAAGTTTTTATTTTCTTTGCCGTTGCATTACTTCCTTCTCTTGATTGTTGTTGCCAAATTTTTTCATAGCAACCAACACAACGCCTTCTAACATCACGACCATGTCCTTCTTTTTCTGCTAGCTTGTGATCGACGAGTTTACGCTTTCCTTGGCCAGTTTGTTTCTGTCTCATATCCGGCTTCAGCTTCTCGAACGGCATATCCAGTAGTAAAGATCGAACAAGACTTTCCCGAAACTGTAAAATGGCCGTTTTGTTTACAGTGTAGTGTTCCTTGTATGTCAAATTGCTATTTATTATTTTTGTACCAAAATCCAATTCGAATGCCATCTTTCGATACCACTTTATTAACCGAGTGAGACATGTGTAATAGGCTGATAGCTGATTAGACAAATCAGTACCTTGTCTTTCTTCATTATAATCTAGCACTACTTGTGGCTTCATGATAAATCATTTTTACTATTGATACTTCCAGAATTCATCACAGTTGCTGAATGCGACGACCTTATAGATATTATCAAAACGTCCTTCTTGTCTTTCCATTTGATCAATTTCATGACGTCTTTGTTCTGTATGTTATGTAGCGGAATTGTGGGAAGACATGTGACTCTACGTCTCTATCCATTTCACGCCTTCAACATTATTTCATTCTCCTCCTCCACTATTCTGTCTCGTATATTCTTTCTATGAAATGTAAGCATAAGATTCCAACATATTCTTCTCTTTCACGCCTTCTTCAACATTGTTCTTCTCTCCTCCTTCGTTATTCCACTTCCTTCTACATTCTCTCTGTGATATCTCTCCTTATCATTGTGAGTGGTTTACATATATATATATACGCTTTGCTTATATGCAGTGAGTGTGAATTGATTCAATAAACATATAGTCCTATTCAAAAAAACTTGCATATTTTGCTATGTAAATATATTCCCATATATAAGTCACTCTCAAGTACTTTCCATTACTGATTGATAGCCTAAGTCGAGTACTATGAAACACTATACTTCAATATTTTATTCGTTCGCCTTTAGATTCAATAAGAGACAAACATCGTTTTTCAATCGACATCACAATTTTCACTACAATATTAACATCAACATTTTTAAACTCTTCACATAAAAAAAGCTCTAGTTCATCGATAGTTTTCGGTTTTCTTTTTTCAACTTTGCGTTTTACGATCGACCATAAGTTCTCGATAAGATTAACATCTGGACTATTTGATGGCCACTTCAATAATCGTGGTATCTTGTTGTTGATGAATTGTTTGGCAATATTGCTAGTATGCGTAGGATTATTATGTTGTTGCAAACACCAATTTTGACGAAATTCTTGTTTAGCAGCAGGAAGCAGATAATTTTTAAGTATATGAGCACAATATGAACCATTAAGATTGCATCTGAAAGTATGGCAAGTCAACACACCTCTTGCACTAGCAGCACTCCATACATGAACTTTTTGCCGATTTTTAGGTATTCGTTTTAATTCATTATTTGGGCATTTTGTCCAACGACGAATAGTGTTTCGGAAAAGTTGAAATGAGGTTTCGTCTGTAAATATTGTATGTGTAAAATCATTATTTTGGTGCTGTTGTGCCCATTCAATACGTCGTTGTTTGTGTTTAGACGTTAACATATATATGAGTACTTCTTGGTAAAACATTTCTATAGCCACATTCAAGAAGATAACGACGTATTGTTGATGCAGATACTGATGACCGATAAGATGTAGATAGTTTTTCTTTAATTTCATTGACAGTTATTTCATTATTACGTCGAATATATTGAGGAATAGCGCTCTTTTCTATTTTACGTAAGACACGTGTTCGACCATTGCCTCCTCGATGTTTAAGTGAATTTGTTTGTTTCATCTTGTTTATATTGTAATAGATAGTCCTTAGGGGTATCTTCGTTTTATGATGGATAGCACGAGCCGATCGTATGTCTTTGTTCCAATAATATAGTATCGATATATGATGGTTTTTTAAATTAGTAGATGATGTCATAACTAAATGTTTATGTATTAAAAAGAAAAGAAATCACACTTGTATATATCCAACGCGTAGTATATCTAACGAACATATATCCCTGAAAAATTCAAATTTGTAATTACTTCCTAACGGTAAGAAAATCGTTATACAAAAAAATAAATTTTGTGCAAGTTTTTTTGAATAGGACTGTATATTCATAGTATAAAATGTAATTCGTAAACTTCGCCGAGTCCAAATTTTTCTCAACAATCTCGCTTTCTGATCGGACACGATTTCTTCTCAGTATTCCAATAAGATACGTATCATGTTCTGACAAACGTTTCACAAGAGAAATGCTGGTGAAGAAGTTGTCAGCTATGACAGTTCGATAACATCCGTCAAGACCATCCAATAGATTCATTACCACTGTTTGAACATGCCCAAGACCTGCCGTGGAATATTGTTGGTCAGTATAGATCACGAAATTCCAAGTGTATCCATTCGTAACCGCTAGCTTGTACATCTTCACGCCATACTTATGTGCTTTACCACGAATATATTTTTTGAACGAAAGCCTTCCTCGCCAGGATATTATAGCTTCATCGATAGTCACAACCGAATTCGGGATATATACTGAGGAGAACCTGGCTCTTAATAAATCCAAGATTGGCTGCAACTTGAACAACGTATCTTGACTCGAATCTTTGTTATCGTTATTCGAAAAATGTCGAAACTTGAAGAGTAATTCGAACCTCTCTCTCGGAATAGCATTTCGAATAATTTCCGATTCGTACAATTGACAATTGCTCCAGTAGTGATTCATTTGCGGTATTTGTATCAGCCCAATCTCGATTATGATCCCAAAAAACTTGAGCATTTCCTTATCAGTGGATGATTTCCATTCACGATATTTGAACCGTCTGCTAATCTCATAGGCTTGCAAGTATTGTTTCGCATACCGATTAGTTTCACGAACCACAACGCAAATAATTTCCTCCGTGATGACATGTCGATAGCAAATCGATAGGGTTCATTGTATTATCTTCTGAAGCAGAAACTACTTCATTGACGATTCCAGAATCTTCCATGAATTCTGCATCCAATTCTGGTTCTATTTTGTACCAACCCTTTGAATTCGCCACGTCAATAGCCATTTCTTTGTCGGAACTTTCAGATTCACGATGCATTTCATCAAAATCATCACCTAAAGAGCTTACTACACTTAGTGAGGTAGCGCTTTCTTCTGTATCAGTTCCTTCGAACGACATGTCACCTATCTATTTCAAAAATTAGAGTGCTTTTATACATCACATAGCAAAGATAAGAATAGGGAGGGATAATCTGGAAAGCACAGGGGCGCATAAGATCACAAATCGACCCATTGTTATTTTCTTTCATAAACCCTATTGAATTTTATGTCAATAGAAAGAGAATATTGAGACAAGCATTTTGATACTAAATTTATGGTGTTTTGGTCGATTTTTGAAAGCTTATGACTATTAACAAAATTTCTCATTTTTGGTTATTTCTTCAATTAACAATGTCTGAATAGTGGATTCAATTTTGTAATAAATATGTGTCAGGCAAAATTACAATTTAGACAGAATTAAACTTAAACTTTAAATTTTTTATTATATTCAGTTCAGTTTTGAATCAAAATAAAACGAAGAGCTATTTAAATTTTTAGTTTATATTTAAGATTTAACAGATTTTAAAATGGAATTTATAAATGATTATTTGAAGTAGATTTTATTCAATAGATATTGACTTGTATTTTGGAAGATGTAGAGTCCACTAGCTTTCTCCTATTAAAATTGACTTGTATTTAAGAAGATGTAGCGTGCGCGAATGTTTGTTATTAAACTTTGGAGGAACCCAAACACACCTTTTTAGTTGTTCTGAGAGAAAAAAGGCATCCGAAAAATGAGAGAAAAAAGAAGGAAGATAGAGTTTTTAAGTTAAGATTATTACTTTTATTTTAATAACATTTTGAATCGACATTTCTCACACTTGAAGGATCTACACACGTGTTTTCAGTATGTTTTGAATTTAATTAAGAAATCGATCTGATGTACTCAAATGATAGTTAAATTTTGCCTTGACCTAATAATAAAAATAGATAATGGTCAGTTGATCGGAGCATAACTGCTTTAATTACTCAGTCAGTAAAATACTCTCGACCGAAAAAAGAAGGAGGATGGATTTTATGGTTGGTTGTAATAGCTGTTTGTTCTAACAATCATAATCGGACGATAAACTATATAAGCGTTTGTGATGTCTTCCAAAGTGAGTTCAACATAAATATAATCATACACATCGTACATGGCTTCATATGTTAGCACAAGTTTGTTTTTTTATCACAGGGTAGGTTCGAAAGAACTGAGAAATTTTACAATTATTTTATTCTGTTTTATATTAGTTGTTACAATCTAACCTTTAAAACTTATGTCGAGCAGGTGGTTGGAAAAGGATGAAAATTTGTGGATTTATTCTCAGTTTATTTCAGATTAGCTTATATAACCGAATCTTTATGATTTGTCCAAAGCAGGTGGTTGATAGACGAGCAGATACTGTGGAAATGTTTTTAATCTGATTCAAATTAGCTTTTATAACGGAGCTTCTATCATGCAGCTAAAGCAGAGGTTGGAAAAAAAGAATAGAAATTGCATAATTATTTCCAATCAGTTTTAAATTAGACTCTAAACTTAACCTTTGTGAAAGATTCTATATTATTGAACTATATCGAAAGAAATCTACACATGAAGATGTTTTGTGTATTGTATCTAACTGAACTATGTTTGTGAATTTCTGTCTAAAAGAATTATTTCAAATTATTTTTAGAATTGTATGCATAATATAATTTTTTTTTAATATTTCGAAGATACCAATCTCAACTGAATTCTCATGTCTGTAACACATAAAAATTTAACATACTTTCGATCAAATATATCGACCAAAACTACAATTTCCCGATTAGTTTAATAATTTCGGAAGAATTGTCATTATATGTATGACGTTACTCCTTTGACAGACCCCTATTATGGAGAGGTCTTCAGATGTGGAGTAGTTTTGATTTATGAAGTTTACGAGATAATCTTTTCAAATTATACAAGCAAGTTGACAAAAAAGTAGATTGTATTACTAGTCTCTAATGGAATCTTAAAAAATACTTTTCTTGGACTCTACTGGATTTAAATTTTGAAAAACCGAAACCATGTTTATTATTGGTGTACATATCTAATTGAATTGTTAAAAATTATTATTCCATCAATTTATTTAAAGAAATGATTATTTTTTTTAATAGCGAAAGTTAGAATGTATTTAAAGAGTTGCGCCTAATTGAAAACGAATTCTACCTAAGTTTAATTTTGCCTAAAGTTCAATTTTGCCTGTGACAAATACATAAGATAAAATGGAACTTAAATAATGAATCTGATAGTTCTTAAATAGAGCTTCAATTCTGTATATAAATCATCGATCGATTATATGATTTCGTAGAATTCGATACTAAATTCTACGTATGCATTAATATAATAATGTCTACATTTGTGATCTACAGCAATTTTGTGACGAATAATTTCTCGTAAGAATTGAACGTGCCAAAAATTTTGATCCAGCTCATTAAATAGCTCTTTGAAAGAGCTACAAAACGTTATGATTCCGAAAGTTTAAAAAATTTAACCCCATAGAAATTTTTGAGTGAAAATGTCTCAGAACCACAATTTTTACACTTTTTTCATTGGTTGTAAGAGTATTTTATAAGAAAAATTCATTTTTGTATTCAAACAAATGTCAGATTCTGAATCAGCGTTAAAAACTGAATCGAACTATATATATAACATATCATTTGAAGACTTTTAATTTTTCTTCGGAAAATTCGCCCTACCTCCTCAGGCGATGCCCTGATAACACATCGAATATAATACATCTCATTAAAGGCAATTTAATGGGTGAAACTACTTAGGGCATACGAAAAGTATCGATATTGCTATTATATTAAAACGCAGGAAGCTTCAGAAAAAATTCTGTCTATATATATATGTAGTACTAAGAGTGCTCTACATGTTTGTATTATAGCAAGATTAGCCAAGTGATATTTTCATATAAAAAATTTTAATGAAAACTATGCACTATCAGTTTTAGATGAATAAGGAAAACTATCGTTTCTACATTAAGGTGCGTACTGCACTGAACATTCAACCGAAATTAATCCATGATGAATTATATTCTGTTTTCGGCGATCAAGCTTCATCTTATAATACAGTTGCCAGATGGTCAAGATGGTTTCGAGAAGGGTGAGAAGATATACAAGATCAACCACGACTTGGTCGACCCGTAACCGAGACAACACCTGAAAATATTGAAGAAATTCGTTGCCTCATCGATGATGATCCTCACCTCGCTATTGATGAAATACAAGTGGAGACCTGTATGAGTCGTGGCACCATTGAACGAATTATGCCTGATCATCTGCAATTGAAAAAAATTACTGCTCGTTGGGTGCCCAACTTATTGACTGATACTCAACGGGCCGAACGGATTCGACTTTGCCAAGAAAATTTGGCGAAATTTCAGCAAGGAACGTGGCGATTATGTGATGTAGTGACAGGTGACGAGTCATGGTTTTACCATAAACAAATTGGTGGAAAATCATCGAATGCTGCCTGGACACCGATTGGAGGAACTCCGCCTACTGTGGTTCGACGCAGCCGTTTTGCTTCAAAAACTCTATTTTGCATATTTTTCAAAACGACTGGTCCTGTTTTAATTAATCATGTCGATCAAGGGGACACCATAGATCATCATTATTACATCGATAATTGCCTGGAACCTCTTATCAAAGAAATTTGGAAGGAAAGACCAACATCTGGTACACATGCCATAAAACTTCACCATGATAATACAAAACCACATGTGCATAAAGAGGTTTCAATCTTTCTCGAATCGGAAGGTATCAAAATTATTCGTCAACCACCGAATTCTCCGGACCTTGCACCATGTGATTTTTGGTTATTCGATTTGATCAGACAGAATTTGACTGATCAAAGTAGCTCACAATCATTGCACCGTGCCGTAACCAAAATCATGCATTCGATAAACAAAAATGACTATAAAAAAAACTTTCGATAAATGGCTAGAACGAATACAGTTGTGTATAAATAATCAAGGCAACTACTTTGAACATTTGATGAAATAAAATCTATAATAACTTGCTTCTGTATTTTTTTTCTCGGAAATATCGATACTTTTGATATACCCTAAGTAAGTGCTTCCGCCTTAATGATATTAACAAAAGAAAAATACCTATAAATATGTTGTGTATATAATCTTTTCAAAAGACATGATTTTTGAAGGTGTTATGACGGCATCCCTCGGGGGGGAGATTGGGCGAACTTTTCGAAGAAAAATGAAAAGTCTTCAAATGATATGTTATATATATAGTTCGATTCAGTTTTTAACGCTGATTCAGAATCTGACATTTGTTTGAATACAAAAATGAATTTTTCTTATAAAATACTCTTACAACCAATGAAAAAAGTGTAAAAATTGTGGTTCTGAGACATTTTCACTCAAAAATTTCTATGGGGCTAAATTTTTTAAACTTTCGGAATCATAACGTTTTGTAGCTCTTTCAAAGAGCTATTTAATGAGCTGGATCAAAATTTTTGGCACGTTCAATTCTTACGAGAAATTATTCGTCACAAAATTGCTGTAGATCACAAATGTAGACATTATTATATTAATGCATACGTAGAATTTAGTATCGAATTCTACGAAATCATATAATCGATCGATGATTTATATACAGAATTGAAGCTCTATTTAAGAACTATCAGATTCATTATTTAAGTTCCATTTTATCTTATGTATTTATTACAAAATTGAATCCACTATTCAGACATTATTCATTGAAGAAATAACCAAAAATGAGAAATTTTGTTAATAGTCATAAGCTTTCAAAAATCGACCAAAACACCATAAATTTAGTATTAAAATGTTCGTCTCAATATTCTCTTTCTATTGACATAAAATTCAATAGGGTTTATGAGAGAAAATAACAATGGGTCGATTTGTGATCTTATGCGCCCCCATCCTTCCGATAAGAACAATCTACTTAACTGAAAGCCTTACATCGAAAACGACTTTATGCCAAAGTTTCTTTTAATTGCGACAAGCAAACAAACACCTTTAACTTTTTTCCTATATCACCCCCTTTCGGTCGCACGAATTCATTCAAAATTGTCAAAACCAATAATGCCATTCGATTCCTCAACCCAGAAAACCTTTGGTCAAAATCGTCGTTCTTAAGGTTTTGCTATATGTGGGTGGATCGGTTCTTCTGACGTGTGATACACAAACAAGCGCATTTTACTATTTTCCGTATTAACCTCCCTCTAGTGGAGGGAATAAAATAGTTTAGTTTCGAAAAGCAAATATTATTATTGGCAAAACATTGGATTGACTGCTACGAAAAGCTGATCTCTAAATAATAAGAGTCTCCTGAATTTAGATCCATGGTCGTATATCATGTTTTATAGTGTTGCTTGTTCTATCTTCTGATATGTAAGACATCTTACCCAGTTAAGATTCTGATCTACTAGAGAACCATAATGTCTAGATATGATGTTCACTATTGAGTCCGAAATTCATTGATTTATAAATCACAATAAAGAAATCGATTTATAAATTGTAAATCTTTTTAGCGAAAATTTAAAATTGTTATAATCATTTTGTGCATTTATAAATTTGGTCTAGTTACAGGGAATTCCATAAGTAATACCTCGATAAGAAAATAAATATCTCCGCTAAATGTCAGCCAAATGAGCTGATATTTTTATCAATGATAGAGGCTTACTTCAATTTTTTTTTTATACGAGAACCATGAACAAACCATTGTTCTATGTATTAAGATCAACATTTTTTTTTGGAGTCAAAGCCCTTTATTAAACAAAAAGAGGAAGAAGAAGAGAAAAACCATGACCAGGACTGGAACGATAATGATGTTACATGAAGGCTGGAAAGAAAATAACGTGGAGACTCTTGACAGGTGTCTTATGTCTCCAAAGAAGAAAGAAGCGTACAAAATGTAATGTAAACGAATAGTAAAATATGGTAGATGTATAGAGAACACAAATTAGAAACAATGAAATAAAACTAATGATAAAAGGATAATGAATAGGCAATATGACTGACTCCATTTCATATTGTATATAAGAATGGTGTGGAGAAAAATGAGCTCTATGATGAATGTGGTATCAATAAGCCGGTAGATTTACTCCATCTCAAGTGTAATATGAAAATGAAGTGAAGTAAATAAATGACATTGATCGATGGTGATTGAATGATCTGATAAATTCATTTCACTTCATATTGGATATGAAAATGAAGTAGAGAAGTTAAATAACAAAGATAAGTGGTATTTGAATAAGCCGATAGACCTACCTCATTTCATATTGAATATGAAAATGAGGTAGAGAGGTTGAATAAAATTATTGCAATTAGAGTTAATCAGCAGATGAATTGATACAGGCTTGTCTGTATGAAATACAAACTCTTCATACTTGAATCCGATATAACATTTTTTGGATTGAAATAATTAACTCAGCAATGATGTATTATCTCGATGTTGACAGATGCAATTGAAGATGATTTATTTAATTTGTTTGATATATCTTGAAGAAGATCGTTTAAGATATTGTCATTGTTGTTTGATGTAGTTTGAATTGCATTGTTGAGTAGTGTAGTAGCATAATCCTTGACTCTAGGGATGTTGCTAATTTCATGAATGTACTTAACCGAAGTGTAAATAGGTAATCAGAGTGCAGTTCGAAGTGCTTTGTTTTGCATGATCTGCAATCGTTTCCATACTTTTTCACTACCGATCAGAAGTACTGGAGAGCTATAAACGATAATTGTGCGTGCAATTGATTTGAATATGTTTAACATCGTCGTTGGATTGAGTTTAGAAGCTGTTCTCGATAAATATCGAAGAAGACTGATACGAGGACCAATCTTGTTTGCAATATGCTCGAGATGACTTCGCCAATTTAATTGTTTGTCGATGATTACACCCAAGTAGCATGTTGAATCCTCTGGCTTGATGATGGTATTTTCGACTTTCACTGTCACAGGATTGTTGTATCTCCACCTTGGATGTATGCTGAAGTGGATCAGCTCCATTTTTGTTGATTGTAGTTTTAATTTCCATGACATACATCAACTTTCAAATGCGTCTATGGATTGCTATAGTCTTGATGATAGAGTAGTGATGGTGTTAACAGATGTCTATAGTGCAGTATCGTCGGCTAATAACCCATGTTTCGTATGAGCCGGTATTTGACTCATCGAATCTGACGTGTAGATGATGTAAAGTAATGGTGACAACGGAGATCCTTGTAGTGTATCGCTCTTGAGCTGGAAAGAACGAGATAAACTATTTTCAATTTCAATTGCAGCACTTCTGTTATGAATAAATGATACTAAATAATTCATGATGTATCGAGGAAGATGAAGATCATGCAACTTATACATCAGATTATCGTAACAAACTGAGTCGAATGCAGCTTTGATGTCGAACAGAATGACTACCGAGTGACATTTACGCCAGGGTCGCCGCAGTTATCCCCGAGCATATTGTTCTAGTCTCACGATGTTGTGTATAGTGCTCTTCCCTGATCTGAGGCCGACTTGATGCTGTGGTAATATGTTTCGTCGCTCTAATTCAAGCATTAGTGGTTGTTTGATTATCTTCTCCAGCAGTTTGCCGACACAACTAAAGAGACTAATCGGCCAATAGCTATACGGATGTTGTTTGTCTTTCTTCGATTTTAATAGAAGAATAATGTTAGTCTTTTTCCATCCTTCTGGAATATAACCTTGTTTTAGAATTAGATTGTACAGATTGGTTAGATGCTACACAAGTAATTCTGAGTAATTTTTCAAACATCTTTTGTGAATATTATCTGGACCGGTGGAGCTGTTGCGAAGTTGTTTAATATGATATTTAACTTCTTGTATGGTAATTTGCTTCCACTTGGTTGTGTTTGCTAGGCGTCTAATTCCATTCTTGATGATGTTTGTTTGGCGTGTTACTTAATCACAAAATGGTAACATATCAGAAGGTTGATAGTAGACTTCTTTTTCGAAATAGTCGGTAAATAGGTCTGCTTTCTTCCTATCTAATGTTGCTGTGATGTTGTTATATTTCATAATGTTTGCGAAGGTTTGTCTGATCCGTTTGTTATGGAACTTGCGCATCGTTAGCCAATCAACGTCTGAATACATTTTCTCCTGACATAACGAAGACATTAATTTATGAAGGTGGTTTCGTTTGTCATTTCTAAGTGAATTCGTGAATAAGACTTTGGACTTGTAATATTGATATTTACCTATATCATCTCCTGTCTTCTTCCATCTTCTATAAGCTTGATGCTTTCATTTAATTAAGTTCTTCGAAGCTTCATTTATTTGATAGTTTGCATTCGTTTGTTTGGTATGTGGAATGGCTTCTTGTGTTGCCACCAATATAGAGTTGGTGATAAATGACGTGTATCCTTCTATATCTAATGCTGAATCTAAGCGACCATCATTGTTCCACAGCACAAGCTGTTGATCTAATTTACTTCTAAAGATTGGCCACTTTGCTGCTTTGAAATTCATCGATATTCTTGGAGATGTTGGTTTTGGTTCAACACCTATTGGAATATCGAAGGTTAAGGGTTTGTGTCCGCTTGATATGCCGATTGTTGGATGGGTTTCAACATTTGATATAAATGAGAGAAGTGGTTAACTTGCTAAAATCCAGTCACTTTTTTCTTCATAATCATTCTTTTCAAATGTTGTACTATCATCGTCGACACAATCAATAAGATCTTCCTTACATAGCTCTTCCAGCTGTTTACCTCTTGTATTCGTCTTCCTTGATTCCGTTTGAAGCAATTTTGCATTTAAGTCACCCATGATAATACAGTTATTATTGATGTTGTACAGTTCATGTATCATAATAATGTCAATTTTAGCTATTGACAGCACATAAATGGAGGATATCAATATTGAATTGAGTGTTTGAGTTTTAATCTGTACTGCTATCCCTTCGTTTTTATTCGCCGTTTTGTTCAGTAATTCTTGACATTTAATATATTGTTTAACTGATATTAACATTCCACCACCAGGTTTTCCTACTCGATCATTTCTGAAAATGTTGTAACCGATTAGAGAGAACGGGGGTTCATTCTTTAAATGAGTTTCATTCGCAGAGATGATGCCGTATTTGGAGAACCTTGCTAGGATTTAGTCTTCATGTCTATAATAGAGTCGATATTAACATGACATATGCTGATCATCGATGATGTTACTTGTTTTAAGGTCTTTGCTATCGCAAGTCGATGTATCTAGAGAGTTGTTGGTAGAACGAACTCTCCTGGTCGACTTGGATGCTACCTTTTGTTTGCATGATGGTTTGGGTGAAGTAATATTTGTAGTAGTTGTTGGTTTTGTTGATAAAATTTCAACTGATGATGTAGTGTGCTTAATTGCTTCTGCCTTCTGTTTTTGCTTGATTATGATATGCTTGATGACTTGACTTTTTTCATTTGAATCAGAATCGGAGACCGTCAGGATATGTTCGAAGCTGTTGTCACGAATTCCAATCGACTTTTCGATTTTATCGCTCTTCTGTTGCAGCTTGTGGAATAATTGATTGGTTGTTTCTTCAATGATTGTTTCCATTTTACTGTTAAAGATGTTGATCATTTTGTCGAAGTAGTCTTTCTGGGTGAATTCTTGTTGACGTTTCAAAACGTTTGGCAGATGCGGAAATTCATCGGTGTCATATTGAGCTGATGCTGATGCTACTGGTCTACTTGTGGTAGAACATTGGTTGATTAGATTTAGCATTCTTCTTGTTCTCTATAATATGAGCAATCATTAGAAGTGACTAAATAATTACCTTCACAATTGTAGCATTTGACTGCATCACTAGCAGTGGTACATTGATTCCTACGATGATTTCCACTGCATCGAGTACATACCTGTTGTTTCGTTTTGCAGTACTTAGCTACATGATTGTATTTCAAACAAATGTAGCATTGTACCGGCTTTATGTTGTGTGTGGCTGGTTCAGCAGTAAATGGATGCAGTCCACTTGCAGACCAGTTTGAACGAAGGTGTTGCGGTTGTAGACGTCGCTAAACGATAATTTGATTGTTCGAATGGGAAGCGTTCCATCCTCATTAGTTAGTCGAATAATATTAAAAACATCAAGACCGAGGGCCTTTAATGCTTCAGTTATCCGGTCCTCGGTAATTTCGAGATCGATCCGGTTGACAAATGCTACCTTTTCTGTATCTTTGTCCCGTTGAATGGATCGAGGAACACGTACTTTAGTGGCAGCTTGTCCATTGTTTGGTAGTACTGATGGTAATTCATTCAATAGGCGGTTGAACGATTGAACATCACCAGCATAGAGAGTAAAATTTCCTGGGGGTCCCAGTTAAATGCCAGTAATTTTGATCTCTTTAAATTGTTGTTTCAGAATATCGTTCAGTTGTAACTTATTCAATTTTGCTCCCTCTAGAACAAGGAGTGCGATGTTGAAACTGCGTTGGCTCGATTTCGTGGCCAATGAACTGCTGCCAACGTGGACAGTCCTTTCCACTGTTGTTGTTTTTGTTGAGGGTGTAAGGGTGTGGGTGGTGTTAGAGGATACGGTTGCGCTTCTTCAACTCAGGTGTTCCATCTCCTACTTTTGGAGGCATTTCGCCAAACATCAATTTGACCTCTAGTACTTTTTCAAATACAAAGGTTTTTCAAAAGACCAACAGAAACCAAAAAACCAAAAAACCAAAAAATTGAGAAATTTAAGTCCTAGGACTTGAATGAATAGGAAAAGTTCTGATAATCTTAAACGAGAGGTTCGTAGAAAAAAAAAGAAAAAAAAACACTCGAGAAAAGCGACTAATCGCCACCGAGTGAAAACGTCGAATGTGAAGATCAACATTAACAAGGATTTTTTACTTATTACAGGTTGTACATAATACTATAGAATTATTTCAAAGTATTTTTAATAAACTGTTGCTTGTTTATTTATGCTCTCTTATACACAAATAATAAGACTCCATCGTAAGTGAAGTGAATACATTCTTAAATTTCAGATACAAACTAATATAGGGCACGGCATTAATTGAGTGTAAACGAGAAAACACGGATTGTCAAATACATGTACCCAGATCCACAATTACGACGATCGTTAATGACCCTATACAGGTGTTTACATTAACGTAAACGTTCGTAAACGGTATAATTACGACCGTAAACGCGCCATGAAACACATGCCGTAATCTGGTTGTATTCTGACTGAAAAAACAGTATACTGCGTTGTTTACATGCGTATAACTTCGTATCCGACCGTATCTCATAAAAACTATTTCAAAATATGGACTTTTTAATCCTTTTTGACACTTTGGTTACCGCCGCCGTTTATAAACGGCAAAAAGCTTCATTTTTGTATGAAGCCAAATAATCATTCAGAATGGATATTTCTTTAGACGCATTTGCATAGATACAAACGTTAGGCATCATGCGCCTCTGAGGTCACTATTTTTGTTAGGATACACTATAGAATCGCTTCATGAAAAATGAATAAAGTTCCTGGAAGATCGTTGCCTCTTTTCCTTATGTCGGTAAGCAAAGGGTTAAATCCTATTTTAATCCTTTCAATCCTTTTTAAATCACTTTTAATCTTTCTTTACTTAGGTCTGACCAAAAGTTCGTTCAGTGTCATTGGCATTTTTATAAACCAATTAACAATAAAGAATTTTTTTACATGAATAAATAGTGGATTGTCTCATCTATATTGACATATACAGTAACTCTATTTTAGACTTAGTTATAGTATTTTTTTCAGATAGACTTTAATTCGTACTAAAAAAAATCAAAGATGGATAACGAATATAATCGATACTATATAAAAATTCGAACTATTTTGGGAATAAATCCAAAGACAATTTATGAAGAACTTGCAACAACTTTGGGATCCAATGCTCCAACATATCGTACAGTTGCCAAGTGAGCAAAGTGTTTCCATGAAGGGAGAGAAGATGTCAATGATGATCCTCGATTTGGTCGTCCAGTTTCCGAACGTACAGATGACAATATTGAACTGGTACGACAGGTTATTAACAATGATTCACATTCAATTTATGATGATATTATAGCTGAGACATCTCTCTCTCATGGTACAGCAGAACGAATTATCCACGACTGTCTCAAGATGAAAAAGGTAACATCGCGGTGGGTGCCCCACGAACTGACTGATGAACAAAAGCAACAACGAGTTAAACTTTGTCGTGAAAATTTGGCGAAGTTTCGTGATGGTTTCTGGCGATTATGTGATATTATAACAGGTGATGAGATGTGGATTTACCATTGGCAAATTCATCACAAGTCAACAAACGCAAGCTGGATTGGCGAAGGTGAATCACCAAGTACTATAGTTCGTCGAAGCAAATTTGAACGAAAAAATTTAATTTGATATATTCTGTATATCAAATATTCCTGTTTTGATACATGGTATTGATGAAAGCAAGACTATTGATCACAACTATTATATTGAAAATAGCCTCAAGCCTATTGTCAAGGAAATATAGAAAGAAAGAAAGTCGAATGGCACAAAAGGTATAAAATTGCTTCATGGTAATGCTGGACCCCACCGTTATTCTGATGTTATTAATTATTTAACAGAAGAAGATATTAATATAGTGCCGCATCCACCATATTCACCTGACTTTGCTCCATGTGATTATTGGTTGAATGATTACATCCAGCGTAATTTAACTGATTAATCAAACGAAAAAACATTGCCTTGTGCGGTTTCCAAGGTGATGAAAAGTGTTCCAGAAAAAGAATATAAAAAAACTTTTGACAAACTACTAGAAAGGATGGAACTTTGTATAAATAATCATGGTGACTATTTTGAACCTTTAATAAAATAAAATTGAAACTTTCTCTTTATCTTCATATTTTTTTTTAAAACTGCACGAACTTTTGGTCAGACCTAAGTAACTCTTTTTAATCCTTTTTAAACCCTTTTTCAGCCTTTTTTAGAAAATTCAATTTTTCTATAGCAAAGCTACATTGTAAATTTCCGACTCATCAAGGATCCTTACAATGGCTTTTCTCATCAATTTCCATGCGCGTGGAATTAAAAATAGCTTATACAAAGGTATTTAAAAAAAAGGCTTTTTGAGCCATTTTTTTAGAAAAACCCATTTTTTCCACAGAAAACCTCCTCTGACAAGGTTCTGAGTGATAGAAAAGGTAAGATTGCAGTTTACGGTCAATCAATGGAAAATCAATAGAGATGAATAGATTTGTAGAAGAATTAAAA
>JAJEKB010019573.1:166584-178570 GCA_022393335.1 Macrotrachela quadricornifera
GTGTTATGAAGACATCCCTGGGGAGGGGGAGGGCGAATTTTTTGAAGAAAAATGAAAAGTCTTTAAAAGATTTGAATTATATATAGTTCGACTCAGTTTTTAACGCTGATTCCAAATGTGACATTTGCTTGAATACTAGAACGGATTTTTCTGATGAAATATCCTTACAAACAATGAAAAAAGTGGAAAAATTGTGGTTCTAAGACATTTTCACTCAAAAGTTTCTATGGGGCCAAATTTTTTAAGCCTGCGGAACTATGACACTTTGTAGCTCTTTCAAAGAGCTAATCAATGAGCTGGACCAAAATTTTGGTACCTTCAAATTTTACGGAAAATTATTCATCACAAGGTCACTGTAGAGCACAAATAAAGACATTATATCAGTAGTACATACTAACAATTTACTGTCGAATTCTACTGAATCAAATAATCGATCGAGGATTCATATACAGAATTGAAGTTCTATTCAAGAACTAGCAGATTCACTATTTAAGTTCGATTTTATCTTATGTATTTATTATAAAATTGACCTCACTATCCAGATATCATTCATTGAAGAAATAATCAAAAATGAGCAATTTTGTTAATAATTATAAGCTTCCAAAAATCGACCGAAACACCATAAATTTAGCACCGAAATGCTCGTCTCAATGTTCTCTTTCAATTGACACAAGATTCAATAGGGTGTAGAAGGGAAAATACAAATGGGCCGATTTGTACTCTTACGCGCCCTCGTCCTTTAAGACCTTTTTAGCACAGGATGTTTATTGTATTTTGAAATGATTTACATGAACCTTTCTCTAGTTGGTGACTTATTCACATACTATTTTTTCAAATCAATCTATCTTGTTTTGGCTGTAGATGTTGCTCTACCAATCAATTTAAGATAGTCGAATGACTTGTAATAAAATTCTTGGTGACATGAAAAGAGTCATTAAAACAATTTTTGACAAAAGACGGACATTAGCATAATCAAAAATAAACTATATCAGTATTTTTGCGAATTAATCGTCTAGACTATTGTCATATGGTTCCAAATTATAATAAAAATAAAACAGTTCTTAATTATCTGTTCTGAAAGTTTCACCTGCAGGAACAGAGAATTTGTTGGTAAACCCATAAGTGTCTTTCATGTATTAGTTTGAGTGACTAAAAAGAAGCGTATGATAACATTTATTCTTTTACCATTTTTGGTTCAAGTTGAATTCGTGGATAGTAGTTAAATGTCTCATAAGATTATTTACATGAAGGAGTATTTCGAGTATTTGTAGTCATTACCAAAAGATTGCATTTAACCAAAAACGATAACACCACAAGTACTCCAACAAGCTCTGTTTCAGTCACATTAGAGTAGTATCCATGACAGACACTTACCAATTTCTCAGTAAAATCTTACCCATTACAGCTTAATATTTCAAAATAGATAAACTAACAGTCATTGCATTCGTAATATTTCAAATTTTAGAACAATAGTGCGAAGAATCAGTCGAAAAAAGTACGTGTGTATATCTTTTGTCAAAACATGTTTTAATGCTATCAGGAATTCTATTACTAGACATCCGATTATCTCAAATCAATTATTATAACAACATCTATAGTTTAAGGCAGATGTATAGTTGGAAATAATATTATTTCAGGGAGTGCTGCCTATAATTTCCAACAGAAGAGATAATGAATTTTATATCAAATAAAAGCTGGTCAAAGATGGTGTTTACGGGTACTAAATAGTAAGGGTGATGCAAACTTTTTAATATCGAACTTCAAAAACTTTCAAAATTTTCATACTTTTTTTGCAGTAGAAAAGTAAAGTATTAGTAATTCAAAAATGTAATAATGTGTTTTTCTTGAATACTTTTACGTGGTTTGATAGACCTCGTAGAGCTCTACAGAACTGTATATACGAAAGATTTTCTGAGTCATTTTTTGTGATGACAAACTTTGAAAAATCCTTAAAAAGTTTAAAAGAGTCATATTTTTGATATGGAAGAAAAACACTGGATTTTCAAGAAAATTAGACTCTTCTGATTATTTTTACTGGCTCAGGCGTTTCGAAATATATGCATTCGATACAGCGTGAAAAACTGCATCGAATGAGTATATTTGCAAACATCTTACATAAAGGTACTAAAGGAAAACAGCTGAGTTTAGGGTTAAAGACCATTTTTTCCCTATAAAAAATGTCAAAAATGTGTGTTTTTGGTAGTCTTTAGACAGTTTTCAGTGAATTGTAATCCAATAACTCTGTTTAAAATTTTTTTTCATATACAGTTCTGTAGAGCTCTACGAGATCTATCGAACCATGTAAAATATTCAAAAATACATTATTCTATTTTTGAATTTCTTATACTTTACCTTTCTACTGCAAAAAATGTATTGAATTTTTGAAGGTTTTTGGGGTTCAGTATTAAAAAGGTTGCAACATCCTTACTATTTACTATCTGTAAACCTCATTTTTGACCAGCTTTCATTTGATATGTAAAATTCATTATTTCTTTTAGCGGAAATTATAGGCGGCACTCCCTGAAATGATATTATTTCCAACCGTGTATACCGAGAGACAAAGGATTGTGTTATGATGAGGACAAACGAATATAATTGTTAGAGCGAATGAATGACCACTAAAATGGTATATTAACGATCATTCTGCCGAAACTAGATCTGCAAGCTGTATAGAATAACCAACGGACTCTCATAAAAGTAAACTGTCAGCAGTCCGTTAAGTTTTAAGGAAGAAATCAACTTAATAGCGAATATACGCTAACTTGAGTGTGTGGTGAAGACAAAACAGAAAATGCGAAATGACGGAGAGAAAACTGATTTTTGTTTTTTTATGTAATACGGTAATCAACGATCCATGACAAGCAACTAAACATAACGAAATGTGTCTGACACAGCGTTTTTTGAAAATGATTTTCTAACCACAATTTTCGTATTATGTGTAAGCGTTCAAAACATATCTGGGTCGGTTTTATTAGAAAACAATAATATCTTTTGCTGCATTTGTATGAATGCATGGATGTTGCTCACACAGTTCTGTAACTATAGATATCACAAGCTTCTTAGGGAAGCCTTAAAGTTGATTAATCGCTTCTAAAGTTTTAATGACCCATATCTGTAGAGCTTCTTAGGAGACGGTCCATCGGAGGATCGAGAAACCTCGTACTCCCGAAAAATTTCACCCCTACTCCGCCTCCATTTTATTGGTGGAATCAAAAGCCTATGAGGTAAAACTACTATACCAAAAATTTTAGCTCGTTTGCTCCTACAACTAAAAAGTTACGAAGACCTCACTGACAACTACTCAGCGGTCCTGTCAAGGCTGGCACCATTTTTCTTGTTCTTTAGTGTGACCCTAATATCTCCATCAAAAAGACAAGTAACGTTCGTAGCGGACAACTCGCTTGACCCTCGACTAAATCTTTTTTCATCTTTTATGTCTTCGTTAGATATACTGCTGATATTTACACTGATGGTTCAGTTAGTTCACTCAAACCTACCACGTTTTTTGATTTTCAAAAGCGAGACTGTTAATCTCGCCTATGATAATTAGCCAGCGCTTTTAATCTTCACATCACAGAGGACATTTATAAAATCTTTAAGAAGGATTGATTAGGGATTAGTATCAGTCACATACATTATGTTTTCGATTATTTCCTCCAAAGCTTCAGGTTTGAAAACGTTTCTCATCGAAAGAGATCTTCCAAAGAATTGTACAATCGTTTCATTCACAAATATTTTTGATAATAGCTGAAGTCAACAGTTCTCTGGATAAGCTTTTTTATATCATCCATTAAAAATAGTTCGCAGTCCGTCGTCGGCGTCCCTTCGGTCCGCTACTCCTGACTGCTCGTCTGCATCAACTGTGTAGATCTAACTCATTCACTATCCCATGTTCTTGCTGCAAATAATTTCTGGAGATATCAGGTTTATAAACGAAACACACGTCAATTACATGGACTGCGTAAACTACTAACAAGAGGGTGATGACGGATTCAATAACATCTCTTCTTCCAAACCTTAAGTTTTTATTTAAAATACATCTTTTTTACCCTTGAGTTAGAATAGGGCAATCCTTTTTTGATTGCTGAGACCAAGCTAATCCTATGTTTTTTTGACCCTGACACAAACATACATACGCACACGCAAATTCTTTTTTCATATGACCCTCCTTTCAGTCGAGGGAACAATTGATGCCACTGCAGCTCTTGATCATGTAAACTTTCTTCTAGACTGTTAACCTTACCCTTTCCATCTGATAAACAGTTCCTCAACCCACGTACAGGAAATGTTTTCGAATTACAAAAGCGCCGTGTATACTGTACGGCGATCATTCTCATTGTAAAAATATTTCTCCGAGTGCTGAGAGAAAAATAACCGACCGCATCGAATGTGGTTAAGAATGAACGAAGCTAGAGCTTCTTTCTCTTTGTTAAAAGTCACTCGCGACAGCCCCAACAATCTTTTGGAATAGACTAGTACACTTCTCCCTACACTACGCAAATGAACTAAAGGTAAAAGAGCGATCATGTTCTTCACCACTAGACCATACCAACAACTACCATCAGTTCCTCTGTCCCCTACATACCATCCAAGAAAGTGGTGTTCCTTTAACCCTTATATGAGCGCCAGAGTTAAGATATTTTTTTGACCTCTATGAGGTATCCGGTAAAAGGATGTTTTTTTGACCTGCGACAAACCCACAAACACATTTTCATTTTTTTCGTATTACCCTCCCTTCAGTCGAGGGAATATCGTATTTTATCGCATCCAATGCCCAAGTATAAAATATTGAATATATTTCTGTTATGTTGTTAGTCATAAAACTTTTAATATAAATATTCTCAGTTGCAATACAAGCTCGTAGTACTCATTTAGCCATTCTATGAGACGATGCAACTACACTGATACATAAATCTGACTAAAAACATATTCATAAAAGTGTAATTTCGATTGATGTTAGAAATACTTTTTTTATTTCGTATCATGGTATAAATATATTCTGGTTGAGCTACATACAAGGCAGTCGAGTAAAAATGCAAGCACTCACTAGCAACTGAAAGCAATATATCTTATAGTATTGTCATTGCATGATAGTGATACTGATGCCACTAGACGAATTTATAAGTTGACGCAGATCTGAGTACCCATGCTTTAACTTTTTTTTATTAATTTTCATTGAAAGGTTGATCTCTCCTTGTATTATTAACGAAAAAGAAGTCAAAGACATTCTTCTAAAGCTTGAGATACAGAATACAGAATTTTACGACGCCACTTTTGAAAACACTTCCCTTTATGAACTACTCAATAAAAATCAGGATTTTATTTGTGAGAATCATTGTAACTTTAAAATGCCCATACTATTATAGACCACCAAAATAGTATTGTAATCGGCATACATGAATGCATATACTATCGTCACCAATTGCTTCAGCAAGGTAAAATAGCATACAAATAGTCTTAATCATTAAGTCGAGGATTGAGCGAGTTAAAGAAGGAACTGTTACTTGTTAATTCTCCATAACAAAATATATATTATTCAGTTTAAAAACATTTTCATAAACTGTCTTTCTGCGAATAACACTTTCAGAGCGGACTTATTATACTTCAGCTAATCTTGAAGTCGATGGTGTTCCACATATGTATACCCATATAAAATAATTTTTTTCTTTTCAGATGTTTATACATCTTTAATAAGACAGGTGAGCAGCTAGTCGTTCATCGGCGCCCGTGAGAGACGCCCCTCACAGCTAGCTGCACAGCCATATAGTTCTTCTCCCACAACTTCTGGCACATCTGTATTTACGATGTAAGCCACTTAACTTTGGGTTTCCGCAACAAACCTAAGCAATTTCCAATTAAAAAATTTTCGCTTCAAAATTCAGAAAATAGTACTACGCTAAGAAAGATTGAGAGCGGAATGCGTTTTGTTCACGTTTATGTTACGTTCCTCTGGAATTCGAATGTTATTTTTCTACGATTGGTATACATTCAAATAAAAGTGTTATATCTCAATATTTACCTTCGTTCGATTAACGGTATTCACGTCCTACCAAAATCTAACGTGGAACAGCTAGTCTTAATTTTAGATACCCCATGTAAAACTATAGAGAAAAATGGTTGAAGACCGAGATCATATATCTCATCGTCTCATATATGCAGGATTTCCTAAGAAATCGATTGCTTTTAGTTGTACTATACTTTTTGTCTTCACGATCGAACTACACATAGCGATACAGAACTTTTACTAACACAAACCACTCTCAATCCTGATTATTTAATTTCCGAGTGCCAAAGAATCTGATTGGTCGAAATCCCGAAGTGGAAAAAATGTCATTGACGTGAGTTAGAGACTAAAAGAATCCGATTGGTCGAAATCCCGCGGTAAAAAAAACGTGATTGGTGGAAGTTAGAGGCTGAAAAATCTGATTAGCCCAAATTGCAGCATGAAAGACTGATTGGACCAAAGTGGGATATCAAAAACATTTGGCTAAGCTTTAACCCTGCGACAAACACAAGCAAACGCATTTTAGTTTTTTTCATATCACCCTCCCTTCAGTCGAAGGAATAACCAATTCTAACAATTATACATCATTTGATAGCATATCAAATGCTCTAGAAAACTAACTATATGGTAGAACTAAACTAAATATTAAAAAAAGAAGATTTTCATTAAAATACTGAAAACTAGTAGGATGTGGGTATAAGGCAAAAATCAGTATTTTAAGAAATAACCTTTACAGATAAGAACGCCGTAGAAATTTAAATCGCGCATCGGATAGACCAATCAAAAAGCTACAACACTAGCCCAAAATAAAAATATTTAATTTGTTAGAATTTTTTTCAGCATTTTTGGGTCAAAAATTGACATAAATACTATTTTTTTTGCTTAGTTTCCGATTTTCAGTACACATCCAATCTTCATCAATATTCCATCGAATATTAAATTATTGTATACTATTCGATAAAGATAAGGTAGTCCTACAAAGGAATATGTATTATATTTTCTCATAGCTCTAAATGGAATCATCTTCTTAAATGTGAAACGAAAAACTGCTGGTGCAAGCGATAAATCAATTCGGTGACACATGAAATTATATTACATGTTTAAAGCTCTTTTGGTTTTGTCATTCTTTTGAGCTCAAAATCAAACAAAATGCTGCATTATGCGCGCTCCAAGTTGATCAGAAAGTAACATAATTATTAACACATTCGACCCGACGGGTCCCGCCGGTGGGACCCGCCCTATTGTAAAAAAATACTGAATGAAAAAACATTTTCTTCTCTTTTTTTCTTGACTAAAAGGATAGATGGGATGCGTCATCTAACCTGGCACGCTAGTGTCTGAATTGTTTATTACACAGCGTAGTGCTTTTCATTAAAACAATCAAGACAAAAAAAATTGTCGCAATCAGAACAGAAAGTTTTTATTTTTTTTGCTGTTGCATTACTTGCTTCCTTTGACTGTTGTTGTCTTATCTTCTCATAACACCCAGCACAACGCCGTCTGACATCGCGAGTAGACGCTTCTATTTCTTGAAGCTTGTGATCGATGTAATAAAGGAAGACAAGGCACTGACTTATCTGACCAGTTATCAACATATTACACGTCTCTCAGGAAATCAGTAAAATGGTACCGAAAGGTAGCATTTGAATTAGTTTTTGGGACGGCACTGGTCAATAGCTACTTGATATACAAGGAAAAGTACACCAAAAGTAAAGTGACCATCTTACAATTTCGTGAAAGTCTTGTCCAATCTTTACTCCTTGATACGTCGATCGAGAAGCTGAAACATGGTCCGAGACAACAATCAGCAAGTTCCTTAAAACGCAAACTAATCGATCACAAGCTTCAAGAAATAGAAGCGTCTACTCGCGATGTCAGACGGCGTTGTGCTGGGTGTTATGAGAAGATAAGACAACAACAGTCAAAGGAAGCAAGTAATGCAACAGCAAAAAAATAAAAACTTTCTGTTCTGATTGCGACAATTTTTTTTGTCTTGATTGTTTTAATGAAAAGCACTACGCTGTGTAATAAACAATTCAGACACTAGCGTGCCAGGTTAGATGACGCATCCCATCTATTCTTTTAGTCAAGAAAAAAAGAGAAGAAAATGTTTTTTCGTTCAGTATTTTCTTACAATAGGGTGGGTCCCACCGGTGGGACCGGTCGGGTCGAATGTGTTAACCAGTTGTTTCGATTACTATGAGAAAGACGACGCCCGCAAGCATGGGAAAACTGACAGTAGAGTAGCCTCGAGTCTAATAAGACTGCAGCAGAAATACAATTAACTTTTTGAAAACATGCATTGGAAAGTGGTTGCTTTCGTACCATAACAGTACTGACTACCTGTGGTTTCACAGTTACATGCTGCACATTCATTGTACATATGGCTTTGTAGAGAATTGAACGGATAATCTTTTGAGACAAATGTCAAATCTTTACGATAAAAATTCGCAGAGATATTATTCAAGTACCGACGGTATCATTATTTATGCCGCATCCGATACCTCCATTGATCACTTCAGGTATAACCACCATAAGCAAGTGTGTTCAATACACACCATGCTGAAAACCATAATTCGCGAGATAACACTTTTTTTCGATGAAAAATACCAAACCTCACCAATTCCTAACATGAATTGATCAATTTAGGCAGCACCACAATCAACAATGGTGTTGATCAAGTATCATACCTCGGTGCCAAAAAACTTTCTCGAAAGGTTAATTTTTAATTTTTGTGGTGTTTTAGTTTCTTTTAACTCGATGTTTTTTTGACCCCTGGCACAAACACACACACACACACAAACGCATTTCACTTTTTTCCGTATCACCCTTCCTTCAGTCAAGGGAAAAACCCTTTTTTTAGCAAAAAAAATTATTTGGAAAAATTCAAGAACTAATAGTACCATTCGATTCAGACCCCAAAAAGCTTCGGTCTGACACTAAGCGTTGAGTTGAGCTTGAAGTGTGGTCTTTGAGTGATTTTTCTAATAACATGTTTTTTTGACCTTTGACCGCGACGACGAGCAAACTTTTTTTTTTCATATGACGCTCTCTTCAGTCGAGAGAACAAAGTCACTTTTAGATTTGAAAAACACGAACATATAATGTTTCCTTTTTTATATGATGACGATGGGTCACCAGACAAAGGACTGTCTAGACGATGAGTCATTTTGGCAAAATATAAAATTTTTGCTGAAAAAATTATTTTTTGGCAAACAAAAAATGAAATTTTTGGCGCAAATATAAGTTTTTAGTAAAACAGAAGGCAGATAGAATCTGATTGGTTAATTTTTTCCATAGCTAAAATCTGATTGGTCGATAAAACTGGCCAATCAATTTGTGAACAAACTGACCAGTATTTTACATTGTCTAGACTTATCCTTTCAAGATTGAGAATGACTCACCAATGTTTTTTTGACTTTAGAGCTAGGACCTATCAAATGTTTTTTTGACCTTTGTGTATGAGTCACCGATGTTTTTTAGACTTTTGACCTGAGACCCATCAAATGTTTTTTTGACCTCTACATATGAGTCACTGATGTTTTACTGACTTTTGACCTAGGACTCCTCAAATGTTTTTGGGGTAAATATAAACGAATACCTAAAAATATAGCAATCTATATCTGATTTTAAAATAAATTTATATCTAATATAGGGTGAATTTATATCTAATTAAGAAAATAATATATCTAATTTTAAAATTTATTTATATCTAATTTATTAAGTAACACTACCTAACGACGCAAAGTTATATCTAATTAATAATTAAAGTAATAGAAAAAAATAAAGATAGAATTATCAATTATAACAAAAAAACACAGCAAAAAAAGAAAACTATTGCACAATTAATGCTTTTTTAGCTTTAGCAACACGACCTCTTTTTCTTTTTTGTCCCAATGGAATATTTTTAGCTTCCAACGGGATGCTGCATAATTTGTATCGTGCTGCTAAGCCTATAATGTGTTTGCAAATATAACACTTTAAACAAGCTGGACAAGAACATGTACTTTTTGTTCAATTTTCACTTTCATTATAAAATTCACATTCCCAAAATGATAATTGTTCATTTTTCAAAATATCAAAATCACACCAATTAATGTTTTGTTGATTATATAATAGCTTCTTTATAAATTCTTTATTAAAATCTTTATAATTATCTTGAAATGAAGTTGATTCAATAAAATACATTTTTTTTCCATCATTATTTTTCATTGTTGTAACTTCTCGTTCTTCTTTAATCCAGTGATAACTTGATGTCCAAAGTGGTAAATTTATAGATGGAGCATTTGCGAAAGCTTTTGCGTTTTGTGATGTAATTGTATCATCAGCATTGCGTTCTCTTGATAATTGATGAATAATATCATTTTCGAGAACTGACAAAAATTCACCAAGAGGTAAGCGTTCTCGAAATGTATATAAAGATTTTATTTTACCATTTGTTGCTTCTGATGCATTATTAGAACTTGGTTAACCAATAGCAAAGCCTTCGAACCATCCTTTATTAGATATATACCATTCATTTATACCATAATAAATAAAATTATTAATTAACGGACATTTCTTTGATTTCCACTTTTTTTGGAATAATTTAATTGCTGCATCAAAAATTGTTTCATTTTTAATAAGTTCCATAAATTCAATATCTTGTCTTAATTCTGCTTTCATCTTTTTATCTTTAATAGCATTTAATTGAGTATCAATATTTTTCGTTACATGAAACCAACACATAATTCTTTTTTCAATAACACTAAATACATTAATAAAACCATTGGTTATAGCTCCAGATCCATCAGCAAGTAATATAATTGGACAATAATTAATATTATATAATTTCTCAACAGTTAATTGAACACTTTTAAATATGAACTCAAAATCATTAGTTTGTTCATTTATACACAATGCAATACCAAATGGATGAAAAGCACATTGTTTATCAGTAGTACCCATCATCAATACAGGATAACCCTGCCATATTAATTTATAAGTTGCATCTGCACATATATGATTTGAATTTAAACAATTTTTCATTAAATTTTTGGTTGTAACAAATAATCTAAATAATGGATCGGCATCATCATCATTGATATAATAATTAGCAACAAAACATTCATCAGGATCATTTGGAATAATAGATTTTTCAATACACCAATTCTTAATATAATTTAAAGTAATTTGAGCTGGACCATATAATTTCGTGCGAAGAGTTACCAAAACGCTTGAAATTTGCGATGCTTTTGGTTGTATTATTTTCAATTTATCAAGTTCAGATAAAATAGCTTTTGGTGTAGTGTATCCATTTTGAAATAATTCAATAATAACATTTTTTACTTCAATTAGAATACCAGTATGTTCGCTTACTGTTGTATGATCATGCTGGATAACTGCTTGAAATAATGTTACTTCAAAGTTACTTGCATGAAATAATAAATAAATTTTTGCTGGACAGTTTGAACCACGTTTAAAGCTGCATTTATACTATTTTTTGGTTCCTTGCTCTGTGTCATTAGTTTTACAGCAAGTCCATTTGAAATTATTATATTTAACAGCCTCCTCTTCAGCACATTTGCCATCAGAGAAGACTTTTAATTTTTCATATGATAAGCTGGATGCTCTCATCTTTTTAGCTGGGTTAATAATATCATCAGCATCACCATCGTCAGCCGTTGCTTCTTCTCTGTAAGTTGGTATAATATAATCATCTGATAATGCTTTTGCCATTTTTTTAATGGTATATTTTTTAAACTAACTTTTTTCTTATCACTTATCGTCATACCTAGCTCATATATACTCTTTCAATTAATTGATAAGTACTAGTCAATTACAGATTACGTTCAAATCAATTAGATAATTCGATAAATTAATTGATACTCATTTGTTAAAACTCATAATATATTAAATTAAAAGGCAGAACATTTTTTATTCAGAAATTGATTTGATTTACTTAGGGGTATCCAAAAGTAATGTCGCGTCCATATCATTTCC